>OX411552.1:25964075-26114075 GCA_948146395.1 Fragum whitleyi
TTAGCTGATCAGTATTATTATCACCAAGTGTATTGCTAAAGTTGTCATGTGAAAGACCCAAAAATATTTCCTATGTTGAGTATTTAAACGTATTTTACAATTACCCTGGTAATCATGATATTCCTGGTAACAATTATAAACAAGACATTAAGTTGCGAAAAAGTTATATTTGCCCAAAATAAAAAGAACACAAAAAAATGTTTTTAAAGAAAACAAATTGTAAGCCACAGTGAAGTTTTCTTTATGTAGTATCTAAAGGTAACGTATTTTACCATTACACGGATAGTCAGAGGATAAGTGCTTGCAATTATAGATATTATTTTCGATTATTAAAAAGTTATATTCACCAAAAACAGATATAGATCACAAAAAGTCGCGCAAGAAAAGCTTACGACAAATTAGTTTTTTTATAGGTTTAACTGAAAAAAAGGAACACAGCTTTTCATTTGTCTCCTTTAAAAACTGATAATAATGACAGACAGGTCGAGGAATATGTCAAGATAATTGTGTATGATGTTTAGAAAACAATTAGTCTATAGATTAAAGGCATTATAATGTGATTCTGATACGCACAGCTTACAAATGCCCATCATTTATAGCCTATACGCTATAATTATTGAATTTCACTCCCTTTTGCACCTGATGACCTTTGACCTCATTTATTGACCTTGATAATGATATTTCGGTTGGGCAACAGGCAGATTCTGAAAGAGCAGATGTTACTCTTCAACTTAAGCCCTGTTGCCCTTCATGCCGCGAAAGTGCCCACAAACTCGATTTCTAGCGCACTTATTCCCATATGGCCGCCTGACTATTTGATTTGCTATTACAAGAATTTCAAGTCTGTGGAGCGACTCAAGCCATTCATGACTTTCAAGTTTTTTAACAATTTAAGGAAAGGGTCACCCAAGGAACATCTATGTAAAGTTTCATTGAAATCGGCCCAATAGTTTGGGAGGAAATTTTTTAAAGATTTTCAAGTGAAAAATGCCACACCCATATTTGGGGGTCAATCAATTTTTTTTTTCAACAATTTAATAAGAGGGTCACCTAAGGACCATTCCTACCAAGTTTCGTTAAAATCCGCCTATTGGTTTTGGAAGAGAAGATGTTTAAACAAAAAGTTTATGCACGGACACAAACACTGACAAAATGACGCACACATGATCGGCACAACACCTAGACAATAGCTCTCTGGCCTTCGGCCAGTGGAGCTAAAAATGAAATGAAATGGAGAGGACACGAAAAAGCTATGGACAGACTGACAAGTTGACTCCTATATACCCCCAATGTAGTTTTGAGGAGTATGAAAACCTTGGATTGTCTAAGGGTCAAGAGATGAGCTTCATTCAGCACATGGAAGATGGTCACTATGATTTCCTGGCTATTTCCCAAGACCAGCTGGATAGGGATTTATCTTATAACAATTCAAATATCTGTATGATAACATCCCGTATGATATTTTTTATGATATCACAGTTGTTTTTAGAACAATGATATCATGCGGTTATTTTTAGAAACTTGCATTTCAGTTAGAAACATTGACAAAAACAAGACAAATAGAGGTTATAAGATAAATATAATACATACTAAGTGTATTGTGTGAAAAAATATCTAACTCGATTGTGAGAATAGATAATTGTCTCGGCAGAGCCTCGACAATGATCAATTCTCCCAACCTCGTCAGATATTTTTTTTCATATAATACACTAAGTACATATTATATAATTATGTAGCAGTTAGCAATACAGACGGTAAAATGCCTCAAAGACACCAGATATTCACATAAAATTGATGTGATGGTAGTAGAAATTTGTCATTAATTTCGATTGGTAAGTAGACAACTATTTTAAGTTACAATAACTATTTATGTACAGGCTTTTACAATGGTTGTCCACTAACCTTTCGATTTGAGCTTCAAGGATATTTCTTGAGAAATTCTTGCAATATATCTCACAGAAGGAAGTAGAAATAAAAGAAGACTGTGATCTACGTGTAAAATTTTCTTTATTTTTTTACATTTGATCAGTAACAGTATTATTAGAAGATTGTGTTAGAAAATCCAATGACGTAATTTCTAATCTTCAGATTTTTTACCATAGATGATCTTAATTGTAATATATTAAATGATGGACCCTTATCCTTCTGAACTTTGTTTCAAATAAAGTGCTTGCTTAAGGGATATTTGAACCGGTCTGGACCATATTTTTCCCACAATAATCAAGTGTAAGGCAGGCAATGTAGGCTTAAGTCAGACTACAAATGTGTGCTGTCTGACTTAACCCATACTGTCTGCCAAAGCCCTGTTTACAGCTGGAATATGCTTTTAACAGCACAAGAAGAGTGGAAAATTAAAAATATCAAATAAGGAGGTTGCAAAATTCACATGTTTCATACCAGAAATTATCAAATTTTCTGCAAGTTTAACAAAAATATGCCATCAATATACTTGTAAAGCTAGATAAAAAGTAAAAGGCACTTACAAATTGTACAAATTAATTATAATGAATGTACAAGGTGGTTAATCCAGGGGTTGGTGCTCTAATTTTGAAATTACACATTCTTGAAGTAACTCTAAACTCTCTTCAAGCAGAAATTCATTACATGAGAATTGTTATTAAATGAAGGACTTTTTTTTATAAAGAACACATCTGGAAATATTGGTTGAAAATTCAATTGCATCTTTGAAGTTTTGCATAGTATGAATATATATTGTACATACAAACATCTCATGCTTCTCCCTTCAATATAACATTTCCATAAATTTGAAGTCAAATGCTAATGAGTATTTACCAGTACAACACTCCTTTGTAGAAATTTATTAAAGATTTCAGCATTTTGAAATTAATGAAATAAAATTTATTACGCTAAACAGTTTAGATTTCTCCTGTCAAGATCAATTGACCAAACTCATTTATAATTACATGGCTGTTTAACTCCAACATATTCATCCATTTTGTTTTGATCCTTTTCATGGACGGGCGACTTAAACATACATACAGCAAAAAAAATCTGTAGTTGCCATGTTAAGATTACCCTCCAACAATTTGCACTTTGTTTAACCCTTTGCTGTTTTATCCCTGCTTTTCATGTGCCTGTGATTTTATGATTGAGAAAACATTGTGAAACAAGAGGGCCGTTGGCCCTGGGTCGCTCACCTGAGAAAAAAGCTTCATTACCTAGGTATGTCCATGCAACCACAGAAAAAAGAGATTTTCACTTATTCAATCAGAATTAGAAGAAGTTTAAAGATTTCAAAAATGATCCAAAGTACTACCCCCTCCCCAAGACACTCAGCACCTGGTGACCCAACAGTTCTGATTTTAGCTATTTTTATTAATGTCCATATATTGATCACCCATAACAATTTTCAAGTCTGTAGGGTTCCTGATCCAGAAGAAGAATAAGGTTAAAGATTTCAAAATTGATCCAAAGTACTACCCCCTCCCCCCTAATGCTCCGCACCTGGTGAATCTACAGTCATGATTTAAGCAATTTATATAAAGGTCCATATGCTGATCATCAATGCCAATATTGAAGTCTATAGGGCTCCTGGTTCATTAGAAGATGAAGGTTAAAGTTACAAAATTTTCACAAAAGTACTACCCCCCCCCCCCCTGGTGCTCCGCACCTGGTGGCATTACAGTCATGATTTTAGCTATTTTTATCAAGGTCTATGAGCTTATCCTCCATGCCAATTTTCAAGTCTGTAGGGCTTGTGGTTCAGAAGAAGAAGAAGGTTAAAGATTACAAAATTTTCACAAAAGTACTACCCTCTCCCCCCTGATGCTCCGCACCTGGTGAATCTACAGACATGATTTTAGCTATTTATATAAAGGTTCATATGCTGATCATCCATGCCAATATTCAAATCTGTCAGGCTCCTGGTTCAGAAGAAGATGAAGGTAAAAGATAACAAAATTTTAACAAAAGTACTCCCCCCTCCCCCCTGGTGCTCCGCACCTGACAGCCCAACAGATATTATTTTAGCTATTTTTATTAAGGTCTATGAGCTGATCCTCCATGCCAAGTTTCAAGTCTGTAGGGCTTGTGGTTCAGAAGAAGAAGAAGGTTAAAGATTACAAAATTTTCACAAAAGTACTACCCTCTCCCCCCCTGATGCTCCGCACCTGGTGAATCTACAGACATGATTTTAGCTATTTATATAAAGGTCCATATGCTGATCATCCATGCCAATTTTCAAGTCTGTAGGGCTCCTGGTTCCGAAGAAGAAGAAACTTAAACATTACAAAATTTACCCAAAGTACTACCCCCTCTCCCCTGTTGCTCCGCACCTGGCAGCCCAACAGATATTATTTTAGTTATTTTCATTAAGGTCTATGAGCTGATCCTCCATGCCAAGTTTCAAGTCTGTAGGGCTTGTGGTTCAGAAGAAGAAGAAGGTTAAAGATTGCAAAATTTTCACAAAAGTACTACCCTCTCCCCCCTAATGCTCCGCACCTGGTGAATCTACAGACATGATTTAAGCTATTTATGTAAACGTTCATATGCTGATCATCCATGCCAATATTCAAATCTGTCAGGCTTCTGGTTCAGAAGAAGATGAAGGTAAAAGATAACAAAATTTTAACAAAAGTACTCCCCCCTCCCCCCTGGTGCTCCGCACCTGGCAGCCCAACAGATATTATTTTAGGTATTTTTATTAAGATCTATAAGCTGATCCTCCATGCCAAGTTTCAAGTCTGTAGGGCTTGTGGTTCAGAAGAAGAAGAAGGTTAAAGATTACAAAATTTTCACAAAAGTACTACCCTCTCCCCCCTGATGCTCCGCACCTGGTGAATCTACAGACATGATTTTAGCTATTTATATAAAGGTCCATATGCTGATCATCCATGCCAATTTTCAAGTCTGTAGGGCTCCTGGTTCCGAAGAAGAAGAAACTTAAAGATTACAAAATTTACCCAAAGTACTACCCCCTCCCCCCCTGTTGCTCTGCACCTGGCAGCCCAACAGATATTATTTTAGCTATTTTTATTCAGGTCTATGAGCTGATCCTCCATGCCAAGTTTCAAGTCTGTTGGGCTTGTGGTTCAGAAGAAGAAGAAGGTTAAAGATTACAAGATTTTCACAAAAGTACTACCCTCTCCCCCCTGATGCTCCGCACCTGGTGAACCTACAGTCATGATTTTAGCTATTTATATTAAGGTCCATATGCTGATCATCCATGCCAATTTTCAAGTCTGTAGGGCTCCTGGTTCCGAAGAAGAAGAAACTTAAAGATTACAAAATTTACCCAAAGTACTACCCCCTCCCCCCTGGTGCTCCGCACCTGGTGGCCCAAAAGTTATAATTTTAGCTATTTTTATTCAGGTCTATGAACTGATCATCCATGCCAAGTTTTAAGTCTGTAGGACTACTGGTTGAGAAGGAGAAGAATTTTTAAGATTTTCTTAAAATTTCACCTTTTGTTGCCAAAGCAACCAGAGTTTTTCATGGATTTCAATTCTTTTAGCTATTTTTGAAGGGGACCACCCAAGCAACATTTCTGTAAAATTTGGAGTTAATTGGCCCAGTAGTTTAGGAGGAGATGTCGTTTAAAGAAATTGTTGACGGACGCCGGACGACGGACGACGACCGACGACCGACGACCGACGACCGACGGACGGACGCCGGACGAAAGGTGATCACAATAGCTCACATGAGCACCTCGTGCTCAGGTGAGCTAAAAAGAAGAAATTGCTTCTGACAAGCAATTTCTTCTTTTTCCACACTATTTTCTGAATGGGTTTTTTTTTCAAATTAAATCACCTTTTAATTTTCGTTTGCAAAACCTTTGAATTTGGACAGGTCCAAATTTGTAAAACAGGAAAGGGTTAAACAGGCCCTAGGTTAGCATTCCATCAACTGTACACATACGAGGATGCATAAAAAATTACTTGGACTTTTCATATAACTTTGAATAAAATAAAAGGCTATGACATATTGATGTAGAATATTTTGGTCCACAAAATAAATGGTACAGATTCTCAGATAAGTGATGTATTTGAAAAAGAATTATGACAAACATATTTTATAATGCAAAATCTTTTGAACTCACATTTATTTATAAGTGGAATGCAATTTTATAATTCTTATTCTATGAATGAATTCCCATATATCTAAATTTCATCAAATGAGATATGACAAACACAAGTTTCATTCCAAATTCTTTGAACACACATTCAAAATGCCAGCTAGATGAAATGCTATGATTCACATTCATTTGCACACATTTTAAAATATTTTTTTCAGTTGAACACAGCTCAAGGGTCAATGAGAAACTAATATAAGTGCCCCTAATGCAAATTGAAATACTTATTTTTTGTAAAAAGAAACATACATGTGTTATGAAAAATACAAGGCGGACAACCTAAGTCATAGTGACTTAGACATTTATTCTTGCCAGCAAATGCAAGTCAATTTTTACAGCTCTCACATAAATATTATTGAAAACTTGTCTGAAAGAGAAAAGCCCATCAGACTCACAGTAGCAACTATCCAAAACAAAGTGGCAAATTGTCACAAGAATAAAACAAGAGGACCAAGATGGTCCTAGATCGCTCACCTGAGTCTCTATGACCCCTGGGACATCATATTAATTAGATAGGCAGATGTCAAAAAGAAGATAATTGCCTAAGATCAATACCATGGAACATTTTCAGCGAAGAGTAAGACAGATTTGCCTTTTTGCTCATTGATTCTATGTAAAAAGGGATGCACCTGGGTGGACCCCAAATGTGACCCCAGGGTATATGAACAAACTTGGTAGGAGCCCACAAGATGATACTACATACCAAAAATGAAAGCAGTGTGCCCTCTGGTATCGATTAAAGAAGATTTTAAAAGATTTTCGTACTTTGATTCTATGTAAAAAGGGTTGCGCCCGGGTGGAGCCCAAATATGATCCTAGGGTCTTGATATGAATAAACTTGGTAGAGGTCCACTAGATGATGCTACATACCAAATATGAAAGATGTCTGCCTTCTGGTTTCATAGAAGAAGATTTTTGAAGATTTTCATTTTTTTACCCTTCGTGTTCATTAGAGATAAAGGGATGCACCCGTGCAGAGCCTAAATATGACCCAAGGGTCTTGATATGAACAAACTAGGTAGAGGCCCACTAGGTGATGCTACACACCATATATTAAAGCTGTCTGCCATCTGGTTACAGAGAAGAAGATTTTTAAAGATTTTCGTACTTTGATTCTATGTAAAAAGGGTTGGGCCCGGGCAAAGCCCAAATATAACCCCAGGGTCTTGATATGAACAAACTTGGTAGAGGTCCACTACATGATGCTACATACCAAATATGAAAGCTGTCTGCCTTCTGGTTTCATAGAAGAAGATTTTTGAGGATTTTCATTTTTTTACCCTTCGTGCTCATAAGAGATAAAGGGATGCACCCATGCAAAGCCCAAATATTACCCCAGGGTCTAGATATGCACAAACTTGGTAGAGGCCCACTAGGTGATGCTACATACCAAATATGAAAGCTGTCTGCCATCTGGTTTCAGAGAAGAAGATTTTTAAAGATTTTTGCTCTTTGATTCTTAGTAAAAAGGGTTGGGCCCAGGCAAAGCCAAAATACGACCCCAGGGTCTTGATATGGACAAACTTGGTAGAGGTCCACTAGATAATGCTACATACCAAATATGAAAGCTGTCTGCCTTCTGGTTTCAGAGAAGAAGATTTTTTAAGATTTTCATATTTTCACCCTTTTTGTTAAGGGTAAAGGGAAAGTTAAGGGTGGATTTCATTCATTTGAACAACTTTAGTAGAGCTTGACCCAAGGAACATCCCTGCCAAGTTTCATCAAGATTGGCCTACTGGTTTAGGAGAAGATGTTTAAAGAAATTGTGGACGACGCACGACGGACATTCTACGATCCCAATAGCTCACCTTGAGCACTTCGTGCTCAGTTGAGCTTACAACAAAGGGAAATATCTATGAAATTAAGCTAGGTTGAGCATAGTTCTTGTGAACTGCTCTCTGCAATCATGGAAGGAACTGCCAAGTTTCAAGTCAATCAGTCATAAGGTGACCAAGTTACGCTCTAGACAAAGAATTGTATGCTGCCAAGGATTGCCAGTATGCCACAGGTCATCATATAATACATCCATTCGGAACATCACTCGGCGATTTCCGTAAACTACAACAGACCTCGGATGTATGTAAGGCGGATGGGTATGTAACAAAATCGTGCATTTTGTTAGGCGGAAACAGTTTAAGAAAAACTAGCACTGTAGATTTATATCTTTTACAGTAAATAACGGCTGAAAAATCTTAATTTTTGAGAATGACAATTCATTCTCAAAAATTGAGATTTTTCAGCCGTTATATAAGAATCTAAAGATATTTATATTAGGATACGATGGTTTCACGTCAGTAACTTAAACGAGTAGCGTTGGCGACGTCAAATGTTTTCACTCACAGTTTCGAGGGCTAACACCATTTTAACTGACGTCATCGAGATTTTCCAAGTTTTTTCCGTAATTTTTAAAAATAGTCTGTCTAAGTACATCCTAGGTTGATCGTGAGATTGGCCGAGTGGTGTTCCGAATGATAATACATCCTGTCTTTAAATGGGCCTATGTTAATGATTTAGGTTGTCACCTATGAAATAAAATGTAAATAACAATCAGGCAGCAGTTAGCTTTTTGTATTATTGCACATCATTCTTTTGATGATTAATGTATAAAGTTATTTCACTCCATTGATTAAAAAGCTATAAAGGGCTAATACCGGGTATACTATAACTTACAGTAGAGAAAAGTAAAGGTGCAGATTGATTATATACAAATTTACAGTATTGACAGAATCTGTTATTTGAAATTTGTCTGTACCTTTTTTCTCTTAAAACTAGCTGGATTAAATGCGTATTTTATATGTAAACTAATGACTAGTTAGCTTTAATAATAAAGACTTAGCTAGTATGGAATAATAGCACTACATGAGGCAGTCAAACAGTGATTTCTGTAAAAGAATAAAATTAAGGTTGAACAAGAACACAATGTACGGGTGCCTATGCTCAGATATTTGGTTCTGGATAATGCATAACAAAATCTAAGTCGAAAAATGTGGCATGAAATGCCCAAACTGCATCTAGAGTTATCCTCCTTGAAAGTGCAGGCTGCTCTTTGATAGTGAATACAGACCCAGAGATATAACTTTTTTGGACCAACACAATGATGACAACATGGCAATAGAAATACCACAGGTTTTATCTGAAAACAGCTGAAAACAAAGTTCATATAACAATTTATTTCAAGGTTTTAGTGCTGAAGGATTATAAATGCCAATAGAAACATGTACTTAGGCATATATCGTTGTGTCATTTTAAAACCTCGTAGCTACAGCTTATAAGTGACAGCTTGTTTAAAGCTGTAGTTATAGGGTTTTGAAAATATATCCACAAAATAAAAATTTTGTACAGATTCCTTGATAAGTTTTCTCATGTGCTAGTTAAGTAAGCTGGGTTTTAGGGTTTTAAAGACAATTACATTATGCATCTTCATTTAATAGATTTCACAAAATGTTTTAGATTAGCATAATTCATATCATTACAAGGACAATACAAAGGTCAATGTAATATTTGGTATTGTATCAAAAAAGCTAACCATTATATCATTTAGCAAGAATAAAGTAATTTCTTATTACTTATTTCAAGAAAGATGATATACACACATTCCTTCAAGCCATTTACTTGTACCATCATTTCAGTACAATATTACAATACAAAACATAATTTGCAAGTGTATTATATGGTTATATCCCAATTAACAATCACACAGTTTGGTAGTTTGGCTACATCCTAGTAGCAAAAAGTTTTTTCCATTTGGTTTAATAATTGTTCTCCTGTCCAAAATAAAAGCAATTTTGAGTTCAGAACAATCTAAGTTACTTTTCAATGTAGCCCGGAGACAATTTCAATGAGTACATTCAACAAAAGGTTTGTGGCAGTGATGTTGAATTGTTTAAATTAAAATACAAAATTTTCCCCTCAATATGGAGAGCAAAATGTTTCCTTTTTTTCAAAAGGTAACAATTTTCCCCTGAATTTATATTTTGTTTCAAACAAATTCCCATTTTCAGAGTCATTTGGACCTGCGTGGAAAAGGTTTGCTACAATAATAGAGTAGAACTCCGGCAGTGTAGGCTGAGATCAGGGCCCAAGGTTAAAAGACGTTTTAATTCTCAACACAATTTTTTCTAAAATTTCAACTCAACATTAGAGCCGTAATTCTGTTGTAATGATAATATAAATATATTAACATACAAGAGAATACTCATAAGTTGTTATAAATAACAACTTATTAGTTTTTTCTTTTATGTTCATACATTTAACAAAATTCTAAATTTGAGAAAATTCTCAGTTCAGCACCAAAAAAGTTCTATAACCCCAGGCCCTTACTGATCATCTGTTCAGGCTGATATTTATACGTCTGTACTATCTGCCAAAGCTTTTGGAACCTTTCCTCCCAAATATTTTTTTTTTTTCAAATGAATAACCAACTTTGGGGACTTTAAACCTGTTTTGAAGATGGCTTTCCTACAATAACAAGAGATGTTTGTAAAACATTTATGGCCCAAGAAAGGCAGGTCACTGGCCGATTCTTTGACAATCAACAAAGAGCAATTACTCACAAAATATGATGAGTAGAGTTATGGTTCTTGTGCACTGCACTTCTTAATGAGATCTATCCACCTGTGAAGTTTCATGATTCTAACTTGCACACTTTTTGAGATATGCTCTGGCCAAAAAACAGTCTATGTACAGACGGGCCAACCGACCGACAAGTGCAAAGCAATATACCCCCTCTTCTTTGAAGGGGACATAATAAAGTAGAATGCAGGCAGTGTAGGCTAAGATCAGACTTCAAATCCACACAGGCTTACTTTAGTCTGTACTGTTTGCAAAAATTTAATGTACAGCAGGAAAATGTTGCGAAGTGCAGAAGGGTACATTTTGGTTTTGTCTGTGAAGAGCACTATAATTGGCTGAAACTTTTTAGGTAATGAACTTTTTTTGGTACAGTTGTGCACAGAAGATCCACACATCCATGGTCTCAAAACTAGCATAATCAAATAACAGAAATCATTACCTCAATAAATGTCCAATGAATGCATTTACAAATTGTATAGGAAAATGGATATTTTCTTCACATACATCAAATAATGTCCATCCATAAACACCGATAACAACATAGCAAATATATAAGTGGCACTTCACACAATGAGGACCACTTTGGAACTCAATAAAATATATATGTGACAAGTCACAAAAAATGGGGCCATCTGGAAAGTTTGAATAACAAATATTTGAAGAAAACATTGGTTCCAGAACAGGTTTACCAGGTCGCATTTTAAGGTGGCAATGGACAGCGGCCTCCCGACTCTATAAACCGGAAGTGGGTTTTTGTTTATTTTACGGCTTTTTTTGCGCGTTATTTAAAAAGACCGGTTTTCGTAAGATTCTACTTATGGAAAAAACGTAGAATAATGATGGTAAAACTTCATAATTTAGCTTCTTTTCAACATTTGGTATCAATTGAATGACTGGATCATTAAATTTAACAATAAAAATGCGTTAAAACCGTCATTCGAATGGGGGGGAAAACCGAAAAATAACGAAAAACTTTCTTATTTGCATGGAAAGGTATGCTGAATTTTTTACCAAATAAAGGAAATATATGGATTATAAACATATCGGAAAATAAGAAAAATTCATTGGGTAATTTCTTAAAAAAATAGGTTTTTGTGGCATTTTTACTTAGTAAGATTACAAAAATAAGTGCATTTTTAAATTTTGAAAGCAAATTGTGCAATTGCAATTAATCAAAGAGAAATTTTTTTGTCAACAGCCATTGTGTACATGTATAAGGTCTATCAAAATGTATTTGTTTTATAGCTATAAATTAGTACAGGGTTTATACTAGACCTAAAATGAATATAACCGTTTTACTGAAAAATGGCCTATACCACTCAAGGGCAGATAACTCTAGCATGAAAACGAGCGTGGAAAGGTACCTTCAAATTTTGATATAATAACTACACAATGTTAATCTACAACATATGTGACCAAGAAAAAAATTCATTGGGCGGAAAAAAATGACGCCATGTGTCCATTGCTACCTTAAAAATACGTTCACAGGAAGATAAAATGACCATTCGAGATTCAGAAATTAAGGTAAGTGCAAAGTTTCCATCCTAGTCAGTCTGCAGCCTGACAAGAGTCAACATTTTACACAATACCATGATGATGGTGCATTTTTTGCATGAGGGGTCACATGTTAGAATAAGATGACAAATTGTCATATGATACGCCTATCACACTGCAGAATGTCCAAGTATGAGAGGAACATGACTGCCAAGTTTTCAGTCATATGGAATAAGCTGACAGAGTTATTCTACAGACAAGAAATGGATGCCAACGGGTTGCCACAGGTGATCACATAATATGTCCTGTCTTTTGGCATATAAAGAAGATTTCATCCAACAAAGACAAACCAGACGTCACTTTTCAAACACGATTATATAGAAATTGAGGGTTCAGTGCAAGACTGTACTAAGTGTATATACACTGTATATACACTTAGTACAGTCTTGCACTGAACCCTCGAAATGTAGAATGATTATTCTAGATTCAGAAACTGTTCAGAAAGAGAAAAGTTTTGACCCTTTGCCAGCCAAAGCAATCTGTGCAGTCCAGTGTACACACTTCCCCTATGGTACCTTTTCATCTGATGGGGCACATATGTATTGATGATAAAAATCTGTGATGAGTTTCTTTATTCCTCCTTGTGCTCCTCTTGGACTGTCAAACAAAGTTTTTGAGTGAGGAATGTGAACTTCTCTGAAAATAGACGAATAAATTAATGTGAGAAATACAAGACATAGGGGATAATTGTTTGTTTCAGTGTAAGATTGATTTATTGATTGAATAACTAAAGCCATATATTCAGTTAAGTTCATGAAATAAAACAGGGGTGTGGAATTCCAATGCCCGACTTGTCCGACATGAGTTTTTCTACCTGCGGACATGTACTTTTTTCTATGCCACTTGTCCGGGGACAAGTGGCAACAAGAAAAAATATCAGAATGGTATTTGAACTATAAGAGATTGATTATAGTAATGATAATATTAAAGGATAGAAAACATTATTTTTAATTGGGACAATACTGTAGCTCAGCATTTTCTTCTTTAGAAACAATGTTTTCTCAACTTTGATTGATTTTCCTTTTTAATGACATGCTAATTTTGATCCTGGACAAGTAGGGAATCATCTTTTACATGTCCGGGGACAAGTGGAGAAATTCCATATTTCCACATCCCTGAATAAAAGATTTATCCATCTTACACAAAAACAATGCAAAAATAGGGGTGAAATGTGAAATGAGACAAATTTGCTTAAAGTGGTCATTTTACACATGAATGACAAACAATTTTAACAGTAAGTATTTGGACAGATAGGTCAAGTAGCAGTTTGATTAGTGGCTATCATTTCTTACCATTTCTTACCATCCTCCACATCTAAGTAGGCAGTATTTGCCTTTGTTGATGCATTTCTATATTTTCGTCGTTTTTATGGTTGACTCCGCCGGGAACATAACAGGCTGGGTTAAATTTGATTGGGTTGTGTTTCCAAAAAATATTAAGTCGGCTTTTAAAACTATTGACTGAGGGTGCATTGACAACTTCATTTGGTAATGAATTCCAGATATCCACAACACAGTTGCTAAAGAATTTACGTCTTACTTCGAGCCTCGTGCATTTTTTGAATAGTTTTAAGGAATTGCCTCTTGTGATCTGTACTTTGTCTGGTTTTGTCTGCTTTATCGAAACCATGGATTAATTTATAAACTTGGACTACATCTGCTCTTTGTCGACGATATTCTAATGATGGGAGTCCAATTTGTTTGAGTCGTTCACTGTACGATAGATTTTTCAGATAAGGTATCATTCTTGTTGCCCTTCTTTGGACGTTTTCTAGTGCAATGCTATCTTTTTTATAAATTGTTGCCCAGACACAACTTGCATACTCTAAATGGGGTCTGACGATTGATTTGTACATTGATAAGAACATCTCTTTATCCATGTATGTGAAGCTTCTGAAGATTAATCCTACGTTTCTATTAGCAATCTTGATTTTGTTATTTATGTGCTCGGAAAATTTCAATTTGTTGTCAATGGTTACCCCTAGGTATTTCTCTTGTTGGACAGTTTCTACTTTTCTCATCTCGTTATTCCTTGACATTGCATATTCTGGTATATCACTTCCTTTACCAATATGGAGATGTTTACATTTTTCTACATTGTATTGCATCTTCCAGACTTCTCCCCATTTTACGGCTCTATCTAGGGCTTCTTGCAGTTGACTTACATCATTTACAGAGTTGATATCATGTTTGCCTATTGCCGGGCATCATCAAACTTATTATCATTTTTCTATTCCAATACATATTAATTTAAAATTTAGATTTTTCTGTATTTTGCATGTCAAAAAGCTTAAGTAAATTATCTTAAATGGAATCTTACAATAGACATGCATTGATCACTTACCTAACCCTGTGTGGAATATTTCTGGTTTGGTCTTCCATTTCACTCCTATAATATAGACTGGGATCCCTGTTGACACCACTAAAATTCCCATCAAACATTCCATAGGACCATTTGTCAGGGGTAGGAGAATCAAAAATACACAGATCACCAGGAAAGTAATGGGGAAACCAATCCATACCTGCAATATAGATATTATGGTGCTTGATAATTACTCAATAATAATAAAATTATAGATTTGTCCAAAATCAAACCAATTGCAGGAAACAGTCAAAAGTTCATGAAAAACTAAAAAATATTTTTTTTTCTGGAATAATCATCTTTAACTGTCTTAATAAGATCAAAATGATTTAATGTGTTCTAATAAAACAACTCATTAGCTGCTAAATTTAATTCATAACAGTTGAAGCAACTTCAAAGATTCAACTTTCTTGTTAAGTTGAAAGTTTATTTTGATCTGTCATTTCTCAATGAAACTATGTTATCTTGAGGGAGGCCCTGTAATCTAGTTGAAAGACAATAAACTATTTATCTTAAGGAAGTGGTTTGAATATTGAACACAGCAAGAAAGCTTAGGAATACTTGCTTATCTTCACCCAACTAACTGGTAAGAAACCCAGCAGTAGCTTTGCATGTATCAGTGCTACATTGGACAGGTTAAAGAACAAAGAAGGTCTATTAGTGGGAGAGATAAGGGTGTATGAACTCCTTCTTTCAGCTTCTTTCTCTCTCATCGCCCATACCATATATGCCTAAAGAACAGAGGGACCTATTTTTTTATAATTTTCTGCATTATCTTAATACAGAGGAATCCGCTTATTGGCAACATCTATTTGTAAGAAGAAAAGTTGCTATTAAGCAGAGGCTTCCATTAGCCAATAATAGCGTATCAGTCAGTATCCCCATCTCAGAAGTATTTGAGTACATCATAGGCATTAGAATCAACACATACATTTATAAATACATGTACATTTGGCAAGTTCCGATCGATTGCTTATTTTTGTGTCCCCTTTTAATTCTATGAAAATTGAAAAAAATTACTTTTGATATTTATTAACGTCTTCACAAGCCGTCATCCATAGTACCAACGGCTTTCAAATCAAAAGGTCTTATCTGTAAGAATTAAAAGTTCGGACATGAATATGGTTTGCAAAAACAAATTACCTTTTTAAAGAAGGCCAGCTATATGTTTAATTCCACTATTTAGGAGATTTTACAAGTCTGCGGAGTACCAACGAGAGAAAAGCGTGTCATTGTGAAAACACAGACGCCTCGACAGGACCAGGTGTAAATGCACAACTTACTCTGATTGGTCGGTGCATGTCGGGTCGTTTGTATCGCAGATAAAGCATTCCAGTAATACTCAAACCAATAAATGATGATTCAACAAAGCTTCCATAGTTTATCAACTCAAAAATATTGCTGGAACTCAACATGAGTAATGACATCACACACTGAAATATAAACATACACAATAATTATCAAGGCTTCATAAAACAATGTGGATAATGAAGAAATTGCTTCTTACAAGCAATTTCTTCATTGTCCACAATACTTTCTTCACCTAAAAGACAAAGATTTTGAATATTTCAGCAAATAAAATTTGTCATCTGCCACTTTTTTGAATTTGGCATTATTGCACCAATCATATTTGTTGTCTGGTTATGGGTTTATCATGATTCAATGAAATGCAAGATTGAAAGTACATGTACATTGTTATTTCTGATATGATTTTGTATGATTGAATGGAGGGAGTTTTTATGCCACTTTCAACAATCTTTCTCTAATTATACCGCTGAGGCTGGAGCACCTTACAATGAATCCCTTGTATTTCTCAAACTAGTACTAACATGACACCTTTCCTAGCCTCTAGTTGCTATCCCACATAGGTCTACTATTATCAACTCATTGGTGGGAGACAAATAGTCAGAAAGGATGAGAGCTGTCGTCTGGGATTGAAGCTGGGACCTCTAGACCTCTAGATTGAAAGTTTGACTCGTTTACAACTGCGCTATGGTGGTGGCTGCTATGATTTTAAAATCTGTCATATATGCAAGAGATTAAGGTTTTGAAAATAATATCCAAGGCTTGACTTAAACAATGTCAAACAAAAAACTGAACTTTAGAACATTTTCTTTCTAAATTTCATTTCAAATTTGGATGATTTGAATGAAAATATTGATCATCTGGTAAAAGATAAAGTAGATGTAATAAGCAGAATAAACAAAGCAAGTTCAAAATACCTACTCCAAATATTAATGAAGGCATTGGTGTAAGATTTTTAATGCTGATAGTTGCTAGAAAATCTGGAAGATGGCCTTGTCTGGCACCAACAAAAAACAACCTGAAAAAAAAGATAAAATATAAGTGACTTTAGTACTTGCATATTTTACCGTCCTAATGAAAGAAGAAGCTAGGGGAAACACTACTGAAAGTTTTCTAGTTGCAATAAAATTCTTCATTTTGAACAATAATTTTCAAGAATTATCAAGATAGTTTTGATCCAACTGAGTCTTTTTCTTTGTTTAAAAATTAGTTTGTAACTTTAATTCAAATAATGCAGAAAATTAGAAAAAATAAATTTTCATGCATTCAAATTGGTTAAAAAATTGGTTATATTTCTCGATGAAAGAAATTATGAGTGCTGATCTATTTTGGAAGCTTCTGTAAAAAGAAGTCCAAGTAGTCCCAGTAGAAAGAGATGATGATAATAATTGTTGATTTCATGGAGGTATGAAATTACAATCTTATCACAATTATATATGAAACAACTTGCATATTCTTAAAGTGTGACTAGGTTTTCAGTTTCAACAGATAATCTCTTTATCTCCTAAAAGGAAAACATGATAATGAATCCTTATCAAAATATGCTTGAACATGAGAAATCTTAATGGCCATTTTTCTCCACTATGAAAAGATGAAATTGAATAAATCTACATGTAAAAATATAAATTGAAAAAAGATGATAATATAATTAAATTTATTTGTGAGATAACCAATAATTCAAATATGTACTTTCAAAAAAAGAGAATAGTGAACAATCTCATCTAAGATTTTTTCCCTTATTTTCTACATGTACTTTAATCGTACAGCAACCTGACATTGCAGCCTTCAAGAAGAGTCTCGATTCTTTTCAGATAGTGAGCTGTCCTTGAATGACCAAATTTGTTTTATCTTTTAATCTAACACTCACAATACTTTTAAATTTTGGCACCCTAACAAATGACTAGTTTTTATTCCAGCACAGAAGCACACCTGCCAGTAATACCCGAAAGGGGAGTTAGGCAGTATATTTAGATAGATAGATACTATGATTGTGTTTATTTTGTTCAAAACAAAAGATTCGCAAACTTACAATCCATCTCATTGATTGTAACAGTGATGAAAGATTAAAGCAACCAGCCGTGTGTTCAGAATGAGAAAAACGGTGCAAACTGTTTGCCAATTATACCCTACTTTTCCCATGCTCTTGCATGCAAAGCGGGGTAAAATTTTCAAACAATTTGTAATGTTTTCTCATCCTGAACATAGTTCAGTTTTATTCTTAAACCTGGTACAGTAGATATTTTTGGTTATAGTTTTATTTTTTTAGAATATATGCAGCATTATAATTTTAAAACTTTATAAAGTAAAATTGCAAAATAAATTGCAACTTTTTTTTTCCTTTTAAAGGAATTGACTTACTAGTTTTGATTTCAGTAAAATCTAAACAATGTTTTCTCTTTTTTACTTTTTTTTCATCAAAAGGGACAATTGTTTATTGAAATCATTTTCAGTGGTTTTCTGAAATTCTACTGAATTTACAATAGTCTACTTTTTTATCCTAATGAAAAGTGTTAAGTGCAGCCTTAAACATATACTTGGTTAATTAAGTCATCTGTCCTTGTAATGCTGTATTGTAGTCCTTGACAATTAGATAATGCTTACATTTCAAGGTCAAAAGGCTAGAAAGAAGGCTGATGATGAAGTTTTCATTATCATTGGACTAAACCATTCCACATGCACACACCCACATGTGTCACACACCACCTTAACCCTTTATCAAATTTTTCAAATTTTAGAATGGTCTAATCATAAAGAGGTTGTAGACAAAATTCAAAGTGGATGCAATTTGAAAAGGAACAATATGAGTGATAGATTTTATTGTGGGAAAAGGAGAAATTGCTTGTAACAAGCAATTTCTTCTTTTTTCACTATAATTTCTCTAGTTATGAAATAACAAGGATAGGAGATTAAGGTTAACAATGTTGCATGTACTCATTAGTAATCTTATATATTGTAAGTCAAGTGTTTTCAACTCTATATCCTTTGGTAAAATTCAAATAAAATGAAAATATGCACTGCTTACAAAATAAATGAAAGAAATGTGTGGGTTTTTTTTTGTTTTTTGGGGGGGTGGGGGGGTGGGGGGGGGGGGGGAATGTCACAGAAATGACAAGTCCTAGCAAAGACCCAGTCAGATGGACTGACAATATACCATATCAGTATCATTGGCCGTCTTATCTGGTAATGGGATATTATGATATATCAAAAGAAGTGATTAAATGTGAAAGGATAAAGTCATACGCAGTAATTAACAATTACCTTGATGAAGTAAAAATGGCCCCATTAACACTACCAAATGTGGAACACGCTACAAATAAAGGCATGATGAATGCTGCTTTACCATAAACACGATTGGCAAAAACCTGAAATGTACAAATGTAATGAGCTTTTAGTGATAATGTCAGATTTAGACAAAAACGTTGTTTCAGACCAAAACAGCTTGAATAAAAATTTATTCACTCATTTACGATATGAAGTATTTAACCATGGAAAATATTGTGGGAAAAGAAGAAACTATTTGTTAATGTCTTTTTTTTTTCCATGTACTCTTGGACATTTGAATTTCTGATTTTTTTCATTTTTTTTTCCAAAGCATCATAAGAGCAGCCCAAACCTTATAAACCTTATAAATCCAGCTTATACAAGCTGTAGATATGAAGTTTAAGTCCGCCTCCAAAACTATGGTTTTGGCAAAAGGAAGTCAATTGACAGAATAAATTATCAGCCATGTTATCAGCCAATACACTTAATATGATAATTGCATTGCAATATCTGTCCTCAACACCAAAAAGAGGTCAATATTGTGAATTACTTAACCTAAATTCTAGTTTAAGGATTTACCATATCAACCCTGGGTATTCATCAGACAGGTTCAAACCAATATTGTAGACCCATATGAAACAGAGTCCTGTTTTACTATACATCTTACAATAATTTTTGCGCAAGTCAAAATCACAAATCATACCTGGTGTTTTCATTCATTGTTAGATTCTGCCTTGCAAAATCTCATTGGAATTATCTATAGAAGATGATTCCAATGAGATGATGCATGGCAGAATTCAATGTTTAGTTACTTCTGTGGAAGCAACTTTAATTTTTTGACTTAAGCAAAAAAATGATTGTAAGGTCCTCAAGGAGCAGTTAGACCAGGGTCTACAATGTTGGCCTTTCAGTGAGCCTCTTTTAAACCCATTGACATGTTACAATTCCAGTCTCTTAGAAAGAAAATTACTACAACAATCTACCATCTTTCTGACATCCATAATTAAAGGATAATAAGAGTACATGTATTCTATTTGCTAAATTGTTACAAGCAGGGCTCATGCTAGTGTTTGAAACTGAGAAGTCAGGGCTTTTTTTACTATCTCTCAGGGGCTAAATATAGGCCCCGATCCTACTTGAAAAAGGCCCCAAATTTTGCCCAATGTTGAAGGAAAATTCCCAATTTGGTAAAACTGGGAAAAAATAAACGTTTCTGAAGCAGAAAGAATTTTTTTCCCCTCAATTTTCTACAAGATTTTGTTATTCAATCAAAGAAAATGATACTTTTCACAAAACATTAAGAACTGTAGGAATAGGTCAAGGGATTTTGAAGAAGGAATAACCAATTTATCTATACTTGAAAATTTCCTAATATAATCGTCCATAGCTTTTCCCCAAATGTTTGCCAGGGGCCTTTTCCAAAAGAGTCTAGAAAAAGCCCTGGAAGTCAGTGTCTCCTTATCCATGAAATTCCTGGACCAAAACTGCTTTTTAAGGGGTCAAAACAACAACTAGAAAGTCATGAATGGCTTGAGTCGCTTAACAGGCTTGAAATTCTTGTAAAGCAACAAAAGTTTTGACTAGATTTTTAGATATTTTGGATTCAACTGATATTGAAAATGATTTTCAAAGTTTCAACTACGTAACATATAGAGAAATGACATCCGACCGTGAAATGCATATTTTCATCCAATCACAATAATTTTTGGTAGACTGATAAAGAGTCACTCAAGTATCATTCATATAAAATTTCATTGGTATCTATGATTTAGATTCTGATAAAATGATTTTCACAGTTTCCACTATATAACAAATAGAGAAATGACCTCCGCCCATAAAATACATATTTTTCATCCAATCAAAATAATTTTTGGTAGACTGATAGAGTGTCACTCAAGGACTATTCCGGTGAAATTTGGTTGATATCCATCTTTTAGATTATGAGAAAATGATTTTCAAAGTGTTCACTAAATAACATATAGAGAAATGACCTCCGCCCATAAAATACATATTTTTCAACCGATCAAAATAATTTTTAGTAGACTGATAGAGGGTCACTCAAGAATTATTCTAGTGAAATTTGGTTGATATCCATCATTTAGATTTTGAGAAAAATGATTTCCAAAGTTTCCACTATATAACAAATAGAGAAATGACCTCCGCCCATAAAATACATATTTTTCATCCAATCACAATAATTTTTGGTGGACTGATAAAGGGTCACTCAAGGATCACTCAAGTGAAATTTGGTTGATATCCATCACTTACATTCTGAGAAAATGATTTTGAAAGTTTCCACTACATAACATAAAGAGAAATGACCTTCGCCCAAAAAATACATATTTTTCATCCAATCACAATAATTTTTAGTAGACTGATAAAGGGTCACACAAGGATCATTCATGTAAAATTTCATTAGTATCCATCGATTAGAATCTTAGATAACTCACTTTTTACCATATTTGGAAATTAGCCACAACCATTAAATCCATGTTTTTCATTGGATCAAAATTTCTTGAACAACTTTGAAAGAGGGTCACCCAAGGATCATTCCTGTGAAGTTTGGTTGAAATTCATCCAGTAGTTTCTGAGGAGAAGATTTTTAAAGAAAAAATTTACGACCGGACGCACTGACGGACGGACGGACGGACGCACGACAAACACAACGCCATGACAATAGCCCCAGTGGCTCTCAGCCAGTGGAGCTAAAAAGAGCAATCATTGAGTAGCATCTTGCAGTTTTAGTATGTCAATTAACCTCTTCTTGTAAAGTTATGAAGAAAGAATTCAATTTGTAAATATAAGAGGGTAAATAAGATGAATCATTGAAATTTTAGAGGGATAAAACCAAGTTTAACCCCTTAAAAATTTCTCTCAAGGGGTAAAAAATAACCCCAAAGGGAAATTTTTAAGGGTCAAAATTATAATTTCGAATATTTGCAGTTCAAAACTTGTCTATACAGGTCAAACATAAGCACTTTACAAGGTATCCATCTGGGCCACTACTGGCTATGAACATAAACACTCTGATGCATTTCGATGGCTAAGCCTGAAACAGTTCTAACTGCCTTTATAATCAATATAGGCAGTTACAACTGTTTTGCACTGAGTCATTAATTTGAAATTGCATACCAAAGTCTATTTATTCAAAGGTCAAGGTCACCTAGTGTAAGCTATAAATGGCCCATTCACTTTTAATAATACCGACAATTTTATTTATTTGGCCATATTAAATTTAGATTCAAATTGAATGTCAAAAATATGGATAATAGAGGCAAAAGTAAGAGATGTTTAGGATAATGTAGATTACTTACGACTGCAACAGCATTTGAGTCAATCATCTCAAAAGGTGTTAATACTGCGAAGTAAGCAATGTTTGCCATTACGTAGATTACTGTCACTAATGGAATGGAAATCCATATAGCACGAGGTAGATTTCTGAAATAAGACAAACACAATATTTTTCCACCTTTAATCTAGTAATTCATTCATGTCAAGAGATTAAAAAGCACATTAAGCACCTTACCATGGGTTTGTAGTTTTTTTTCTCTCGCTAGTACAACTTAAGCCTGCATTTAAAGAAAAAAGTTTGAAAAGGGGACATGGGTGCAAACTCTGGGCTGCAGGTGCTGCTGTGTGATAACATCCCATAGTTAAATTTTTTATAATATCACATGGATATTTTTAGAACAATGACATAATGCAGTTATTTTTAGAAACTTGCATTTCTGTTAGATACATTGGCAAAAACAAGGCAAATAGAGGTTATAAGATAAATAGAATATACACTTAGTGTATTGTATGAAAAAATATCTCATTTGGTTGTGGGAATTGATAATTGTTGAGGCTCAATTCCCCCAACCTCGATAGATATTTTTTTTTAATACAAAACACTAAGTACATTTTATATATATTCTCTAGATAGCCTGAATAGCTCTCATGATAGTGAAAACTCATGCAAAGTTTCATGAAAATATTTTCAATAACAACATATTTGACAAAGGCAGAAAACACTTTTAAAGAGCTTTCAGTAATTCTTAAAGCCAGACCAACACTTAGACTTAATCAGTCCCTGAGATTTTAATTTCACTGACAGATTCAAGTTTTTCTCATAGATTGCCATTCTTTATTGACCCCATACATCACTTTTATCCCATTATTTCTAAATTTCACCATCATCCATCACAGAAAATTGACCCTGTCCCTTCACAACTACATACTTTGGATGAAATCTATCTTCTATTTTTCGAATCCAGTACATCAGTCATTTGCATAATCATAAAAGTTGTATGCATTAGCTATGTATTAGAATTTGAGTGCCAAATAATATACCTTTAATAAAAAATACTTTATCATGTTTGACCCTTCAACCAGGGTTTTGACCCTCAAAAATCTGATAATATCTTAATTTGACCTTAGAAATTTCTCTGAAGGGGGTCATTGTGCCACCATTGAGAGAATTTTCTAAGAGTCAAAACTTTTTGATGCATCCTATAGACTGTTTAAAATTTTACAAATCAATTGCTTGCTTCCTATCTTTTACAAGAAAAGGCCAATTGACTCTTAAACCTACAAAATTCTACTTGTATTTTGCTCTTTCTACTCTTTTGACCCCTCTAAAATCTGTTTTGATCCCAAGAGTTTATTGGGTAAGGGATCAAATACTGCCTTATTTCAATCACTGGCATGAGCCCTGCTTTATATTTCAACTATTTGGCAAAAATTTCTCTCTCAAGAAAAATGAAATTATTCATGATAATGTTAGTTTGATACATTTATTTATAAAGAAAATTATCTTTATTTCATTGGGATATTTTGTTTCTCGAGTGCTACTAATAACACCTTTTTAATTGGATCAATGATCTTTCTTTCTGAAATTATCCAATACCAAGAAACTTTAGTATGTCCTAGGGCAATACAGAAGATTAACTATGAGATCTGCCTAGTTTTCGACCCATAGATAAGATCAAATTAATGTAAATTGTTCACATGATATAAATGTAGTACTCTTTCCAACTCATCCAGGAATAATCCATTGATAGCACAACTTTGTGGTATTATGTGCAAGTTTATCAACTTATAGTATTAAGTTTCAATAGAAAAATATCATTCATAACCTAGGACTGTCATGAAGCGGTCTGAAATTCCCAATTGGCACTCTGTCCCAGTTCCATAAGCTGTTATTTGTACAAAGTTCATTGATTCTAGGTCTCTTTTTCTTGAGTTAGAGTCCAGAAACAAAAAAAGTCTACAGAAGGATAAACAGACAGACAGACAGACAGGGTGAAACCAATATACCCCCTCTAATTTGAAGGTGGGGTTATTATTAATACTAAATTATGTGGCATCTCCAAAGTATTGTAAAGGAATCTCACTCCATTTTGATAACTCTATAATTTCTTAAAATAATATCTTCACCTAAATCGCCGAGGTCATGTTATGGCCAATTAATGGTTTAGATAAGGTTTAGCTATAGGATTATTTGAAGGTGTGTTAATGTGCCAACATTCGGATGACAGCTGGTGTTGGTCTAAGTCTATTGACACATATTAATGGAATGTTGTATTTTCTAATTCACTCAACACGAAAGTCAATATCACAATCTGGCCTACTGTAACTTTTATTACCAATCATTAATTCTATTACTGCCACTTTCATTTACTTTAATCATATCAACAACATACAATTCTATCAAGCATCCTACAATGCAAGAATATACATTTATTAAAATTCAAAAATTGCAAGATGAAAGTTTGCATGTCTTCTTGTCATTAAGAGTGTTCTGCCAAAGTTGCGCAACATTTTTTGGTGATAAAACATGGTTTATTCTTAGTAAACAATTTTAACGCTTGTCATGCTGAATAAATTTTGGCTAAAAATTTTCATCAAAGTCAAAGGGCAAAAAGCACTGGAAGTACCAATTGTAGGTCAATTTTTATTTGAAAAACTAAATCTATTGACAATTCTGGTTTGAAACTGAGAAATAGGTGGTGTAGACTAACATCAGACTGCACATATGTGCAGGCTGATGTTTGTCTACAGCTTCTGCCAAAGCAGGAATATTCCGGATTCAGCATGACAATGTTTAAAGACAACATGAACTATTCTAGGAGTCACCCACCACAAATCTACTACATGTGCCTAATATATCTACAAGAGGGCCATAGTGGCCCTAAATCGCTCACCTGAATGAACTGTCGAAATGGGTTTAAAGTAGGTTTAGAAAGGATAAAGAATTCTGACCAAATTTCAGGTTGATTGGGCAAAATGATGCCTCTACACTGCTTACATGTTTTTTTCTAATATTTGACCCTGTGACCTCATTTTTGACCCCACTTGACCCAATTTTGAACTTGTCCAAGATTTCATCAAGATTATCATTCTGACCAAATTTCAGGTTGATTTGACGAAAATTATGGCTTCTAGAGTGTCTACAAGGTTTTTCTAACATTTGACCCTGTGACCCCATTTTTGACCCCACTTGACCCAATTTCGAACTTGTCCGAAATTTCATCAAGACAATCATTCTGACCAAATTCCAGGTTGATTGGGCAATAAATATGGCTTCTATAGTGTCTACAAGGTTTTTCTAATATTTGACCCTGTGACCTCATTTTTGACCCAACTTGACCCAATTTCGAACTTGTCTGAGATTTCATCAAGACAATCATTCTGACCAAATTTCAGGATGATTGGACAAAAAATATGGCTTCTAAAGTGTCTACAAGGTTTTTCTTAAATTTGACCCTGTGACCCCATTTTTGACCCCGCTTGACCCAATTCAAATCTTATCCAAGATTTCATCAAGACAATCATTCTGACCAAATTCAAGGTTAATTGGGCAATAAATATGGCTTCCAGAGTGTCTACATGGTTTTTCTAAGATTTAACCCCATGACCTCATTTTTGACCCAACTTGACCCATTTCCAAAATTGTACGAGAATTCATCAAGACAATCATTCTGACCAAATTTCAGGTTGATAGGACAAAAAATATGGCTTCTGGAGTATCTACAAGGTTTTTCTAACATTTGCCCCCGTGACCTCATTTTTGACCCCACTTGACCCAATTTCAAACCTTATCCAAGATTTCATCAAGATTATCATTCTGACCAAATTTTAGATTGATTGGGCCGAAAATATGACTTCTAGAGTGTCTGAAAGGTTTTTCTACGATTTGACCCTGTGACCTCATTTTTGACCCCACTTTACCCAATTTCAAACTTGTCCGAGATTTCATCAAGACAATCAATCTGACCAAATTTCAGGTTGATTGGGCAAAAAATATGGCTTCCAGAGTGTCTACAAGGGTTTTCCAAAATTTGACCCCGTGACCCCATTTTTGACCCCACTTGACCAAATTTTGAACTGGTCTGAAATTTCATTAAGACAATCATTCTGACCAAATTCCAGGTTGATTGGGCAAAAAATATGGCTTCCAGAGTGTCTACAAGGTTTTTCTAACATTTGACCCTGTGACCTCATTTTTGACCCCACTTGACCCAACTGCAAACTTGTCCAAGATTTTATCAGAGCAAACAATCTGACCAAATTTCAGGTTGATTGGACAAAAAATATGGCTTCTGGAGTATCTACAAGATTTTTCTAAAATTTGACCCTGTGACCTCATTTTTGACCCCACTTGACCCAATTTTGAACTTGTCCAAGATTTCATCAAGATTATCATTCTGACCAAATTTCAGGTTGATTTGACGAAAATTATGGCTTCTAGAGTGTCTACAAGGTTTTTCTAACATTCGACCCTGTGACCTCATTTTTGACCCCACTTGACCCAACTGCAAACTTGTCCAAGATTTTATCAGAGCAAACAATCTGACCAAATAACAGATTGATTGGGCAAAAAATATGACTTCCAGAGTGTCTAAAAGTTTTTTCTAAGATTTGACCCCGTGACCTCATTTTTGACCCCACTTGACCCAATTTCAAACTTGTCTGTGATTTTATCAAGACAATCAATCTGACCAAATTTCAGATTGATTGGGCAAAAAATATTGCTTCCATAGTGTCTTCAAGGTTTTCTAAGATTTGACCCTGTGACCTCATTTTTGACCCTACTTGACCGAATTTCGAACTTGTCCGAGATTTCATCAAGATAATCAATCTGACCAAATTTCAGGTTGATTGGACAAAAAATATGGCTTCTAGAGTGTCTACAAGGTTTTTCTAACATTTGACCCTGTGACCCCATTTTTGACCCCACTTGACCCAATTTCGAACTTGTGCGAGATTTTATCAAGACAATCAATCTGACCAAATTTCAGGTTGATTGGGCAAACAATGTGGCCTCTATAGTGTCTACAAGGTTTTTCTAAAATTTGACCCTGTGACCTCATTTTTGACCCCACTTGACCCAATTTTGAACTTGTCCAAGATTTCATCAAGATAATCATTCTGACCAAATTTCAGGTTGATTGGACAAAAAATATGGCTTCTAGAGTGTCTACAAGGTTTTTCTAAGATTTGACCCTGTGACCCCATTTTTGACCCCCTTGACCCAATTTCGAACTTGTGCGAGAGATTTTATCAAGACAATCAATCTGACCAAATTTCAGGTTGATTGGGCAAACAATGTGGCCTCTAGAGTGTCAACAAGGTTTTTTTAAAATTTGACCCTGTGACCTCATTTTTGACCCCACTTGACACAATTTGAACTTGTCCGAGATTACATCAAGACAATCATTCTGACCAAATTTCAGGTTGATCGGGCAAAAAATGTGGCCTCTAGAGTGTCTACAAGGTAAATGTTGACGACACACGACGCACGACGGACATCACTCAACCACAAAAGCTCACCTTGAGCACTTCTTGCTCAGGTGAGCTTAAAAGGCACTTATAATAAAAGGTTTTGTGATGATCCCCTTTTTGGAAAAAACTTCATTAAACTGAAGTTATGAGGATTTTGTTACCAATCGAGGATTTAAGGTCTCAAGTTTTTTATGTTGACTCTCTGTAGAACCTTAAGTGCAATGACCCGTTACTAAGGCCCTGCCAGGGCATTTATCATGGATTATACATATCATAACTCACCTGTATGGGTCTTTCAGCTCTTCTGTCACAAAATTCAGATAATTCCTGAAAATAGAAATTATTGTACTGAGCTAACCATTTATAAGACCACATGAATATTTAATAAAGATGTGTTTTTTTCATGGTTATTCAATTACTTTCAGGCTTTTTTAGGCAACAGATAGAGCATTTAATCCTTGTCATGCTGAATAGAAATATTGTCAAAATTGCATTACAAACACAGTCCCGACGATACTCGGTGCCCTAAATGTGAGCCAGAATTTCTTTTGAAAATATTATTACAATTATTTAGACTTTTCTGATTTCAAAAGGAAAATCTGGTGGCAAAGAAATAGATCAGACTGCACATCCTGAACGTGGGCATATTTCTGGTAACCAAAATCCCATTTACATATTTTACTTAATACAGCAGATTATGTGTTTCATGAAAAAGCCCCTATTTGTTGATTTATTTGTATTTATATGTCACTCATCTTTCATAAGACTAAATCATGAAAAACTATTCACAGAATATTCCCAAAAGAGCAAGTTTTTCTGGAACTCAGACTGGGACTTTAAATTAGACATAAAATTTCATGGCTCAGTGGGAGTTTTTATGAGTTTTTATGCCTATAAACATAAGGCAGCTACAACTGTTTTGTGCTGAGCCATCAATATATAAAGAACTATATTTGGGCTGCTTTAAAGTTTCTTTGTACACAAGTAACTTGTATTGTCTATTCAAAATGACAAAATGATGCAAACTATTTGCATATTTTAACCTGTTTTGCATGCGCACTTGCTGCAAAGCTGGGTAAAATTGGCAAACAGTTTGTACCGTTTTGTCATCCTTTAGGCAGAGCTGAAGCTAAGCATGACAAGGGTTAGGAAAATCTTCAATTAATAGATAAGGTAGATTTACTAATTGATTTTGTTAGTTTTTCATTTTGTTTAGTATTTGAGGAGTAAGAGCAAAACTTTTGTAAGCGCCTATAAAAACAAGCAAATTCGTTGAATTAATATCGCCCCCCAAAAATATTGATTCATTGTCAATGGAGTTATTATTGGAAACGAATATCACTCTGTATATATATGGCTTGAACAGTCAGGGGCAGTAACTCTAAATTCGACGGCCGAACCGGGTAACCCCGGGTAACCCCGAAGATATGCGCATGTCCTCTGTAGTGAAGCTGTGTGCCAAGTTTCTTTGAAATCCGGTCCACAGTTTTCAAGAAATAGCGTGGAAACGAATATCACTCTGTATGTATATGGCTTTTTACAGTCAGGGGCAGTAACTCTAAATTCGACGATCGAATAGGGTAACCCCGACTGTATGCACATGTCCTCATTGTAGTGAAGCTGTGTGCCAAGTTTCATTGAAATCCGGTCTATAGTTTTCAAGAAATAGTGCAGAAACAAATTTCACTCTGTATGTATATGGCTTAAACAGTCAGGGGCAGTAACTCTAAATTTGACGGTCGAACCGGGTAACCTAGACGATATACGTATGTCCTCTTTGTAGTGAAGCTGTGTGCCAAGTTTCATTAAAATCCTTTCCACAGTTTTCAAGAAATAGCGCGGAAAGGAATATCACTATGTATGTATATTGCTTAAACAGTCAGGGGCAGTAACTCTAAATTGGACGGTCGAACCAGGTAACCCAGAGGATATACGCATGTCCTCATTGTAGTGAAGCTGTGTGCCAAGTTTCATTGAAATCCTGTCAATAGTTTTCAAGAAATAGCGCAAAAATGAATGTCGGACGGACAGACGGACGGACTGACGGACAGGGCAAAAACAATATCCCCACCCCCCACCCCGAAAATTTTTTTTGGCCTGGGGATTATATAGCCGACTACAATAGTTCTACGCTGAACCCTAAAATTGTTTGTCTCAAAAGTAGGTCCACACACAGGGATTTCTGATTTGGGGTTTTAGTTTGGTGTAGGAATGTTAATCGAGGGATCAGCGCAACACTTTTGTAAGTACCTATGTATACATAGGCACTTACAATAGTGTTGCGCTGACCCTTCTGTTTGTTTCTTGTTTCTTTTCTCTTTATATGGGTATAATACAGTCATGATTTAAATGTGCTTCAAATCTTTCACAGAAAACAAAGGTAGCATAGGGGTCAACGACCTTAAAAACGACTAAATAAAGTTACCATTACAGAGTAAACAAGCAGGAATTTTACTGATTATTTCTGAAAGATTTAAGATAACCAAATTTACCAAAACATCAAAAGAAACTGTTTTTTAAGCACAAGACACTATTTTGAAAATTTAAGGAAGTGAGAGCAAATTTGTCTTAAGTCTGCAAACAATGCACAGACATTTAGAATGGTCTTGAAATCAATGAAATAATGAAAAGCTGACAATGCATTTGTTCTAAATATCATTGCTGGGTGACAGAAATGCTTAACCCTTTCCTGTTCAATCCCTGGTTTTTATGTCCCTAAGCTTTTGTAATTGAGAAAATATTGTAGAAAAAGAGGAAATTGTTTGTGACAAACAATTTCTTCTTTTTCTACAAAATTTTCTACCATCCTGAATGGTTATTTTTCAAATTAAATCTACTTTAAATTTTCATCTTCCAAACCTTTGAATTTGGACAGGTCCAAAATTTTGTAAAACAGGAAAGGGTTAATCCACAGCTTTATTTGACAATTTTGTCTCAAAACGATGATACACTGTTTTTATTTAAACAAGAACAATTTTTTGGCTTGGTGTTTTGTAAATTGCATGAGACTCAGCTTCAATCTAAATGATTTACTAGAATTTTACAAATGACAAACCAATGATGAATTTTAGAAGGGTTAAAAATTAACAAACAATTTATCCTTATTTCAAATAAGTTTTTCATAGATACATTTTGTTACAATAAAAAGCATATTTAATATTGGGTTACAGACATAAAATGTTGGTTAACCTATTACCATACCACACAAGTAAAGACTGGTCAAACTTCAAAGAAGTTCAAGACAAACAATTGGTATTTGAGCAAATTTGATTAAATCAGGTAAGGAATTCACAAGCCAGACTTGTCAAGCCCTCCTCCCAGCGGACATTTTTCTGGGCCACTTGTCCATGGACAATTGAATACCAGTGCAAATCTTGGAATAAAACTAAATACATCAGAGATAATCATGCTGATATAAAAGTGTAGAAATTGTTGTTTTTAATGAAGAAAATGCCAGGTTAAAAATAATGTTTCTCCAAAATATATCTATTGTCTTTTTTTGTGGGCAAGTTCATTTTCATCCTGGACAAGGGTAAAAGTGGAGAAAATAGGTATTTCCATACCCCTGATGAAATCTTTGCCCTTTGGAAAGGGAAACATTGCGAACTATGAATAAAGTGCATGTGACAAGCAATTTCTTCACTATCCATGATGTTTTCCAGTTTGTTTTTTTCCCATTATTTTTCTTTAGGGACTTCAAAAGCTGAATTATGTGGAAACAATTTTAACCCTTGTCATGCTGAATAAAAAATCTTTGCAAAATTGTAACAAAATCAAAGTGCTCAAAGCTCTGATTGCACTAAATGTAATTGGTATTAATTTTGAAAATTCAATTTTCTAGCTTTTCTGGTTTCAAAAAGAAATAACATGTGGTGTGGACAAAGATCAGACTGCACATATGTGCAGGCTGATGTTTGTCTATAGCTTCTGCCAAGGCAGGAATATTCCGGGTTCAGCATGACAAGAGTTAAGTACTTACTAAATTGACAAATCAGAAAACTGATTGACTAATTTCATAAGGACCAGGGGCAAGTTTCATCAAAACATTTAAAATGCATACTTGTCTCACTGATGACTCAGCTCATATTTAAGACAAAAATCATGTATCACCAATCTGCCAATACCTATGTAAGGTGATTTTTGTAACTGTTTCTAAAGTCACCAGTAAGACAAAAATATGTCTTAAATGTTTTGATGAAACTGGCCCCAGGAGTGCAATGTTAAACTTTTCATAACTCTTAAGTAAGGTGGTAACTACAGCTCCATCAAAGCACATTATATGTGTACAGTGTAATTCATATATTTTGCTTTAAAATTTAACAGATTAATGTAGAGACAATGTTAACCAATTTTGACAAATCTAGCATCAATTAAAACTACCAGTTATTTCATAATTGACCTCTTTCTCCTATCTATGACTCAATCTCAATAAGAATGGGATTTAAAGTTGGTTAACTTGTAACAAGTATCATTTATGACTATTGGGCCATACAAAACATCGTAATTACGAAACAAAAAAACTTATATCGAATTTCCTCTTTTGAAGTGCTTTGTAAACATGTTTTGGAAATAAAACCCTCATTTTTATACAGCAGAAATAAACAAGGCTCATGTACATACAACATATTTCTTACTGTTTGGCATAAAATTGTGTCAATTCAAATAGGAAGTTATTGTATAAATTACAGCATTGGAGCAATTTTGTTGTAAGTGCCTTTAAATATATAGGTGCTTACAGTACTTTGTACCTCATAAAGCAATGTTACAGTTAAAAGGGGGAAAATGGACTTCAAAAACATATCTTAAAAATACTGCCATACTCCATGTGTTGTTGGTACGCAAAGGAAATATCTTGTTAGAAAATTCAAATGAGCACCCACAACAGAAGGAGTTCTGTCGGAAATAAAAATTTTGGAACAGCATTTCCCACTTATTATCTAGAACTCAGCAAATGATAAGAGTCAGAACTTATTTCTAACAAAATGATAACTATCTACAATAAGAGAGAGTAACAAAAGAACAGCCTATGGGTGCCAATATTTGGCTACAGGTGCTGGATAATGCAAAAAATCTAATGTGAAAAAGAGCACAACTCTTACTCAATACTTTTAGTTATCCCCCAAAATGGTCTTGATTGCTTTGATGATGGTGAACATATGCAAATTATCATAAAGATATCTTCAATAACAAATAAGAAGTGTTTGTGCAACACAAATGTCCCAAAATTAAATGTAAGGAAATTTAATTAACCTCAAAAGCAAACCAGACTGTTGCAAAGTGGACTAATACCGCCCTACAAGTACTTGGCAATAATGAAAATCCATTTTTAATCAAAGGGCCATAACTCTGTCAAAAGTCAATGGATTGTGACCAAAATATCATTTGCTCATCTTTACTTGATATTGATCACATTGCTACAGTTTAAATGAAATCTGCCCTTTAGCTGCTGAAAAATTGAGCAGACAGGAAAAAACTGTAGACAGACATTCCAACCAAGGGATGGATCTACCGACAAGCTGACTCTATTTTATAATAAGCTAGACCATCACTTTCATTGTTGTTTAGAGGCAAATTATAAGATAAAAGATATATTTTGCTTCAGAAAAGCAGTGCTACAGATAGAGGGGGTAGTTGGGTTTTCAAACTTAAATATTTCACACGTCCTTTATAACACCCTATGTTGTCGGTATTCATTCAAAATGTCTCATTGAGAAAATTCAAATAAGTACCAATAACATAGGGTGTCATTGTGAAATAAAGATGAGAGACTGGCTTTACCCCCTCTTATCTGCGCCCCCCCCCCCTGGACTCCTTAAAAAGGGAACGAAATAGATGTTTGTTTAGCAGCAAATTAACCTCAAATTAGAGATTTAAGTAATTTAAATTAACTGAAATCAAGGGGTCAGTGCAACACTATTGTAAGTGCCTGTCATTTTATGATTGAGAAAACATTGTGAAAAAAGAAGAAATTGCTTCCGAAAACCTTTGAATTTGGACAGGTTATAATTTTGTAAAACAGGAAAGGGCAAGCTAATTTGCATCTGGTTTTTTTCTTTCTTCTTTTTTTAAAGTTAACAAGAGCTGTCACTGTAAGATGACAATGCCCCCGACACCGCTTTGATTTAGAAGTTATGGCCAATGTTAAAGTTTTTGGACGGAATGACGGACGGACGGACGGACGGACGGACGGACGGACAGACGGACAGACGGACGGACGTACAAATGAGGGGGTACTTTCGAGGATAATGACTTGTGAGTTGCTTAATGTACAAAGCTACCTTCTGAGTAGCACCTTGAGTGGCCATCACGTGGCTCTATTTGTCCAAAACTGTTCTATATTTAACACAAGTATGGCCATGTTATCATTGTTATTATGTTTATATAATTAACTCTTGTCGTGCTGAATGAAATTGTCGACAAAAAAAGGGAATAAAAAGGGCTTTGAAAATAATCTAGAATAATTCTGCTTTCCGAAAGTATTTTCATTTTCTTCCTGTTCTTGAATTATAAACTAGGACTTGTCACAGTATGTGACTAAATACCTAGCAAGTGCTTTTAGTGTATTGAGAGCTTTAACAATACAAGGACATTGCTACTGACTGCTTTTCTAGAAAGGAGGAGTTTGTGACACAAAATTGGTAGTACAATTAGCTGTATATATCTACAAAATTTAAATAATGTCTAAGTTCAAGGGGAGATAATTCTTGAACCAAGGGGAATTTAGTCTTCAAAGTTGCGTCTTGCAAAACTTCACCATGATGTTAATCTTTGTATTATGTTTCAATGGTTTTGAAGCAAAACTGAAGGAGAAGTTTGTGACTCAAAATTGGTAGTATTTTGTACAGATAGATGGACACACGGACAGACAGGCTGATTTCTAGTTTACCCAAAAAATCCTTTTGTGGGGGTATAATGTGGTAAGTGTTCACATTTGTAGATCCTATGAGGAGATTCTTCTTCTTATCTTCTGAGGTAAACGTGTTCATAACTTCTGGGTTAAATTGTCCATAACTTCCACAATGACTTTACTGTTGTCAATTTATCCAGAACTTCTGATGTCGGATTGTCCAAACTTTCTGTTTAGTTTGTTTTGGCCTTCTGGGGTAAAACAATCTAAACTACAGAGTTGATTTTTCAGAATCCTTAATGACTTTTTGGTTTCAAATTTTGAGGTCAGCTTATCCGGGAGTTTGGGGTATTTTTAAATTTCTTGGCACATTCTATCAAACTCCACTAAGGTCAATTTGTCTGAAATTTCTAAGTGCATTATGTTTTGTTTGTTTGAATGGGGTTTTTAACACTGATTTCAACATTATTTCAGTAATATTGCAGCGGCCAGAGAACCTAACAATGGATTCCTGATATTTCTCGCACCAGCACTACCATTACATTCTTTCCTAGCCTCCGACTGCTATTCCACATATGTCTACGATTATAGACCCATTGGTGGAAGACAAGAAGTCGGAAAGAATGAGAGCCGCCGTTGGGGATAGAACCCGGGACCTCTAGATTGGCAGTCCAATGCACTGCCAACTGCGCTATGACGGCGCCTCTAAGTGCATTATGACTTGAACTTCTGATATTACTGAGGTAGGCCAAAATTTCTCAGAATTTGTTGTAAATCTATTCTAAACCACAAATGTCCTTTTGTTATTTCTTCTTATACTCTTAGGGTCAGTTAAAGAACAGATAAGTTCATTTAAAGAGTGATTCTACACATATTTAAGTCATTAAAGATGTCATGCTGGTTCACTAGGGAAACATTTGAGATGTGATGGAAACTTGTGGGGCAGATTTTTCTAAGAACTACCGAGGTTAATTTGTCAAAAACTTCTGATGTCTAGAGGCTTGAACTTCTGAGGCTTGTTTATATAAAACTTCTGATGTTATTATATCCTGAACCTTCCGGGTAAAGCAATCAATAAGTTTAGTAGAAAGTTGTCTTTGTGTCATTAACAAAAGAGTCAGTACAATTTAATGAATGATAATGATTTGCAAATTTACAAAGAAAATGGAAAAAATGAGATTTGATGAAGATAACTTGTGGGTAAAATTTTTCTTAAAACTACTGTGGTTAATTTGTCAAAAACTTCTGATGTCTATTTGATTGAACTTCTGAGGTTTGTTTGTCTGAGTCTTTTATCCTGAACCTTTCAGGGTCAAGTTACCCAGAAGTTTAGTAGAAATTGTTTTTTTGGTATCAAATGAGTCTGTCCCATTCATTAAAGATAATAATGTGCAGTTTGACCTACTGACATAACCTGATACTATGAGTTATTATTCACTGATAAATACCATTTAACTTGATTAAAGTTATGTGGAAAAATGCTTGCCTTTAATGCTTAAAATGCCAAAAATTGTGTATTGAATCTGATCTATATATACATCTAGATTATCTCTAAATATAGAAAGTACACTCTTAATATAGAAAGTACAGCTCAAAATGCACTTAGGTTATGGCATTAATTGACGCCAGAATTTAATCTAAAGTACAAACAATATATATGTTATACTTTAAATCTAATTAAGGATGCACACGAGCTATATCTAAGTTTTGATCTACCCCTTTACGCCATGTGACCAAAAGCTTGTCTAAGTTTTCACAGAGACCAACATACTGACCAATTTTCAAAATATAACACTTAAATTGTAGCCTGTAAAAAGCATATAAAATGTTAGTGACAAACAACCAACAACAGACACAACTAGACCACAACAAGAGGGCCGGAATGGCCCTAAACCGCTCACCTGAATTGTCAAGTGGATCTAACAAGAAACTTTCTGGCAAAGTTTCATTCACATTTGCCTAGTTGTTGACGAGCAGTTATTCCAAGACTTCAAAATGTCAGTCAATGATTTTTGGCTCAAAATAAGCCCAGCATGGCACCCCAATATTTGGGGGTCAATCAAAATTTCAAGAACAAGATTTGAGAAGGGTCACCCAAGGAAATTTCTTCCAAGTTTGGTTGAAATCAGCCCAATGGTTAATTCGTAAAAGATGTTTAGATTTCAGGGTCAAAAACTGCCCTGCACTAACATGCCCATATTTGAATTCAATCAAAATTTTACAACCAAGATTTGAGAAGGGTCACCCAAGGAATATTTCTGCCTAGTTTGGTTGAAATCAGCCCAATGGTTACTCAGGAGATGTTGTTTGAAGATTTCAAGGTTGAAAACTGCCCCGCCCTGCCATGCCCATATTTGGGGGTCAATCAGAATTACAAAAACAAAATTTGAGAGGGTCACCCAAGGAACATTTCTGCCATGTTTGGTTGAAATCAGCCCAATGGTTATTGAAAAGATGTTAAAAGATTTCAGGGTCAAAAACTGCCCTGCCCTGCCACAATCCCTATTTCAGGGTCAATTGAAATTTCACAAACAAGTTTTCAAAAGGGTCACCAAAGGAACATTTCTCACAAGTTTCGTTGAAATTAGCCCAATGATCACTGAGGAGAAGATGTTCAAAGATTTCAGGGTCAAAACTGCCCCGCCCTTATTTGGGGGTCTATTTAATTTCACGAACAAGTTTTAGGAAGGGTCACCAAAGGAACATTTTTGCCAAATTTTGTTAAAATCAGCCCAATGGTTACTGAGGCAAAGTTGTTGACGACTTTTAACAGACGACAGACAAAAGGTGATCACAAAAGCTCACCTTGAGCATGTTGTGCTCAGGTGAGTTAAACTCATAGAGCTGAAAACAGTGCTGTGGTACATCAATAGGACTGTCCAAATTCCCTTTTTCAAAATACTTGAATACAATGTAATTGCCAATGTTCATAGAATTTGCAGAAGAGACAATTCTGATAGTCAACTTTGCTGTACTCAAATTATAGACCATTCCAAAATCAAGGTATTTAAAAAATATTGACTCCTGAAAGTTGAGTAAACTACTTTTTCTATTACAACATTGCACGAAAAGAAGATTCCAAACCAGCTATTTCTCCTTTTCTACAATGGTTGCAAAATCATCATCCCTAAGAATGTTAAAACCGGATTTAATTTGTTAAAGAGTAAACGATAGGGCAACCCATGTTATGAAGACTAGGTCATATTTTGGAACTGCATCATTTAAGGCATTAATCAAATTAAGTTAAGAAATAAATGTAAGGTTCCTTTATTCCCTTAAAATAATGAACAAAATTCGCAAATAGAAATATAACTGAAAGAACTATCAATTACAGTAAGTAATACCACAAGAAAATATCTTGACAAGGAAAATACTGCTACACATTAATCGATGAAATGCCATTGTCAAAGAATCAATCACACTATTCATTTATACAACCTAAATGCCATAGCTACAACTTAAGGTTGTAAACCAACCATTTTACTTTTCACTTAACCCTTTACTGTTTAATCCCTGTTTTTTGCATGCCTGTTACTTTATGATTGAGAAAACATTGTTGACGCCTGACGACGCACATTCAAGGATCACAAAAGCTCACCTTGAGCATGTTGTGCTTAGGTGAGCTTAAAAGTTATGGTTCATGACTAAGGTAGCAATGGACACAAGTCGCTATTTTTTCTGCCTAATGAATTTTTTTCTTGTTCACATATGTTGTAGATTAACATTGTATAGTTGTTATATTAATATTTGAAGTTACCTTTCCATGCTTGTTTTCAGGCTAGAGTTGATTGATTGAATGGAGTTTTACGCCGCTTTCAACATTATTTCAGTTATATCGCGGCGGCCAGAGCACCTAACAATGGATTCCTGGTATTTCTCTCACCTGTACTACCATTACATCCTTTCCTAGCCTCCGACTGCTATCTCACATAGGTTTACGATTATCTATCTACCCATTGGTGAGAGACAAACGTCTGAAAGGATATTTGCCGCCGTCGGGGATCGAACCCACGACTTCAAGATTGGAAGTCTTATGCCTAACCAACTGCGCTATGGTGGCGGCCGGGCTAGAGTTAGCCCCCCCCCCTGATCTAATGCTGGGTTGTAATCCTTTCAAACTTAGTTACCGGTTCAATTTCCCCCAAAAAATTCTTTCAACACAAATGACTTGTAAGCCTTTTCTAAACTCCAAATCAATTACTATTTCCAGCTATCTTTTGCTTTATCGCATGTTTCATTGAAAGGAACATATCGCTGCTTTTCAACAAAAACCTCGTAACTGCAGCTTAAACCAAGCTGCAGTTACAAGGTTTTCGTTGAAAAGCCATGATATGCATTATCAATTTAATTGATTGGCATGTATTTCCATTAACCCTTTCAAACAACAAAAGACCAATGTTTAAGATTTTTCAGTAAATAGTAGATATATTTACTAATGTCTTTGTGTTTAACACTTTCCCGAACAAGACAGGGTTTTGATGCCCCACATTGGCGAGTATTTGGAAAATATTGAGATGAAAGAAGAAAATGCTGGTCAACATGGCCTCAATACCTTATGTTATTTTGCTCACATATCATTTCTTTATAAAGATCATCTCACCCTCTCCCAACTTATTCCAAGCTATGGGATCTTAAATGCATATTAAATCTTTGTGTTCAAATTAACAATATTTTCTTATTAGCTCCTAAAATATGAAGTCCCAGCTCCCTTAAATTTTGGCTGATTCCCAGATTCACCACTCGTACGAGGGTTGAGCAAAACGTTTGTAAATGTTGTAAGTTTCAATGAGATTTATTGAAATATGGGGGAGGGTGGCCATGACTCTTTAAAAATATAAGGAATCGGGTACCTGGAGCATGCCGTGACGTTTGTCATTTTTAGCAACATCGTTAGACGCAAAATAAGATATTGGAAGTTTTGCTTTGGCATGATTTGAAAATACTTGTTTCATTGAGCTTTACAACTATGGTTTTACGTCGTGCTCCTGAATATTGTGCTTTGACCTTTGAATGAAAAGAAGAAATATTGTTTGCATTAATAAAGACATATGATAATTGCATATTTGACAAAAAATGCAATCAGATTAAAGGTAAAAAAGATATGATGAAATAATACAAACTTTTTGCTCAGCTCAATACATAGGAAAAAAGATATCTTAAAGAAAACACAGTTTACTTAAGTTTATCAATCATTATAAATACTTTTTTCTTTAAAACATCCTTTTCCTATGTTGAATTTATACTCCATTCTGTTTGCTTTTGGCAATAGCCTTTAAGCGAAAACTTGGTTTCGGTCTAGTATTGTTCTCGAAGAAACTTTAAAAAGTTTTTTAATCTCTTCTTCTTGTTGTTCAGTTCACATAGATTTTTTAACTGCCACTTTCCGAGATTTTTTTTCTTGAAGGCACAAACTCGTTCTTCTCTTCTGCAAAGAATTCTTCAGCTTCATAGAGTGCTTCCTGTATACTATCTGGGTCACTATCATTGTTTTCAATGTCACCACCACCTTCAATGTGAAAATTGGCCTGTTTAAGAGTGGGTGCAGAAGTCTCTGAGAACACAATGTCTGCAATGAATTCAAATATAGCTTGTAACAAAGTGAACTTGAGTAGAACAGTTTACACGCAAATCATTTATTATTCAACTTATGTATGCTGAGGTTACATATTCTAATCATCTACACTTACAATAAAATTCTTGCAGACTAAAAAATCCATAACAGAATAAAAAAAACAACAACATCATTTAGATGCCCAATAGCACTTTAAAGACACTACTGTTAAAGTTTCATCAAACTGAGTGTGACACGTCAAGTGCATACTCAAGCGACAAAATACATAACATAGATCTATATACTTAAGTAAAAACAATTATTATTATGTATGTAAATATTTACCACTGAGGTGTATGTCTTCAAGCTTTTTGTTGCGAAAGTCCCCAACCCTGACATGGTCCTGCAAGAGCAGAATCTTTGCAGTCCTTTCAAGAATATCGCTTGTAGCCCTGCAAATAAACATGTATTCATTTTCATTTATAGAGCTTTTTTTTGTCAGTGAATTTAACTTTTATGTTTAATACTCTGATAACAAGAGCATTGCTATTCTCTAAGTCCATGTCTATCAAAATGTCTTTTGCACATTTGTGAATTAAAGTCTTTTTATAATTGGAAATCATTGTATAACAGTATCACCAAGATATTATGCCAAAAACAGATTACTTCTCTTCTACGAATATTGCGATTTATGTTTTTTTTTTATTTTATTGAAATTATTGATGGAGGACAGACATAGACTGATCACAATAGATCATTGTGAGCATGATGTGCTCAGGTAAAATAAATAACCCTAAACATTTAAGTTAAGAGAAACACTGACTGTATAGAGGTATAATTTGGCGTCCTGCAATTCCAACAGGTCAGAACATGCAAAATTTTGGTTTAAAAATAAATTCAGCTCTTTTTTTCCTTTTAAAAAGCTACTTATCATGGGTATGATGTTTTGAGAATTATCAATCTGTTATCAGATGTCAGCAGACAGATTGGCTGACAGATGGAAGGCAAAACTATAGTTCCCCTGTGTACACTCGGCAGGGGACTAATTACTTCAAATATTTGCACTTAATCATCGTTCGAATAGAAAAAATTGACTTGGGACCATTGATGATGAATCTTTACTTACCCCATATTGCCCATTCTATGTCCGACGAAAAGCATTTGAGTGTTTCCAACTGTTTTTTCTTCTTCAAGTAAACTGAAAATAATTATGTTATTAAATAAAATGCACCCATATAAAGTACGGACATCTGGGTCATCAAGTTGTGGACAAAACATGCTACCCAAAAGTAATGGACAAAAAAGACCCACAAGATTTAGCTCAAGACAGCATGGCCAGTTGTAAGAAAATACATTGTGTATTTTGGCCAAGAATTGTGGGTTTCATTTTTTCTCACAAGTTATGGACAAAACATGCAACCCAAAAGAAATGGACAAAAAACCCCACAAGATTTAGCTCAAGACAGCATGGCCAGTTGTAAGAAAATTAGCCATGAATTGTGGGTTTCATTTTTTCTCACAAGTTATGGACAAAACATGCTACCCAAAAGTAATGGACAAAAAAAAAAAAAAAAACAAGAGGGCCAGTTGTAAGAAAATACTTTGTGTATTTTGGCCATGAATTGTGGGTTTCATTTTTTCTCACAAGTTATGGACAAGATATGCAACCCAAAAGTAATGGACAAAAAAACCCACAATATTTAGCTTTTGACAGTACAGCCAGTTGTAAGAAAACACATTTCGTATTTTGGCCATGAATTGTGGGTTTTTCTCACAAGTTATGGACAAGATATGCAACCCTAAAGTAATGGACAAAAACCCTCACAATATTCAGCTTTTGACAGTACAGCCAGTTGAGAGAAAATACATTGTGTATTTTGGCCAAGAATTGTGGGTTTCATTTTTTCTCACAAGTTAAGGACAAGATATGCAACCCAAAAGTAATGGACAAAAAACCCACAAGAGTTAGTTTACGACAACATGGTTTACATAAAGTTCCATGGTATTCTCTGAAATAACTTTCAGAGATCTGCTCTAGACAAAGTCTAGGTATGAAAATTTTTTTTGTAATAATTTATTTTGGTATTCAGAACTTGAAAAAAAATCTTATATCTGAAGTCATTTTCTAGTGCCAACAAAACAAAAACGCAAATTAACCCTTTTCTGTTTTACAAAATATATGACTTGTCCAAATTCAATGGTTTTGTATATCAGAATTTAAAGCGGATTTAATATGAAAAATAACCATTCGGTAGGGTAGAAAATAATGTGGTATACAAATTGCCTGTGAAAAGCAATTTCTTCTTTTTCCACACTGTTTTCTCAATCATAAAATCGCAGGCACGTAAAAAACAGGGATTACACAGGAAAGGGTCAGGATGTCTGAATGTCAGGATATAAGTAATAACTCGGGGCCCTGAATACTGGTAAAATGAGCGGTCAAGTAACAATATATTGTTATACATACAATATCTTGGCCTTTTCCTGTTTAATTCAAAGAACATTTATAATTAAAAATCAAATTATTTATTTATTTGTTTATTTATATATTGTTGCGAAATTTCATCTCCAAATTTGCACAAATGCAGTTTTTAGGGTATATTTATCTGTATTGATCCTGAGATGGTTTTTTAGCAACTTAACCTGTTGATTTTGCCTGTTGACCTGTTGATTTTGCCTGACAGGTTACAGTTAGATTGGACTTTTACCCTTCTACCCTTTTCTCTTCAATCAAACTGAGGACAGAATTTTTGTCGTGGGGGGAAGAGAGATGTCGAAGCGCTAATCTTTGGATTTGGACCGTTTTGGGTGGTACTCTGATATCGTCGTGATGGATTAGACTAGGAGCTGTGACTCAAGTGATGAAATCAATAAGTGAACTAGACTGTGTTGTGCAGAGTTCATTTTAGTTAGGACAGTGTTAATATGTACATTAGGATTTTTAGGATAAAGATAAGGATGTTGATCTGTAAGTAGAATTTTATTTATATGCACAGCCCCTGAAATAACATTTTTCAATTTTGTTTCAATAATTTTTGAACAAGAAACAAAACAATTTTCAGACCGATCTACTGAATTGACGGATTTCTTCACTTCCCAAGATATTTTGGTAGCAATTTATAAGTATCATCTTGTTGTTGCAATTACGACAATCTAAACAACAAAATGATATAGTAAGCTTCATAATGTTATTAATGTAACCTGAAGATAAATATTTGACTCCACTGGTACCTCTCTGTCCCTAAGCGAGTGCTCTACCATGTCACTATAAAAGCAAGCTTGTAAGGCAAGACAGTACAAACACCCCTTATACTCAACCCTGTTACATTTTCCAAAATGACAGAAATGATTAACTGTTACAATGCATTTTGGTCAAAAATAAAGTGCCGGACATACAGACTGACAGAATCATAAAGGTTGTTGGACCTGGAGAATTTTTGCCAGACACGTTGGCCAGACCTTCGCCATGACTGAAGTGGGACAGCAGCCAGGGGCAAGAAAAGGGTGCAGTGGTAGTACTATTTTGAGAAATGACAAGGGCTCATTGTTTGGTGCTCCAGCTGCTACGATATGACTAAACAAGAGCCATGTCGGACATGGCCATCCCCCGCCGAGAAAGCTTGATAGTAAACTGAAGCCTAATAGATTAAGGATTTTACTTTAAGAAATTAAGCCCCTACAAAATCTAAGTCTTTAAAATAACAAAGAGCAATAACTCCAAAATTATGCAAGCCACAGTTATAGTTCTTGTGCACTGCACTCCTCTTCCATGAGATCTATCCACCCATAAAGTTTCAAGTTGATAGCTATTATACTTTAGGAGATATGATCTGGACAAAATCTAAGTCTTGAAAATAACAAAGGGCAATAACTCAAAAATTATGCAAGCAAGAGTTGAAGTTCTTGTGCACTGCACTGCTCCTCCATGAGATCTATCCCCCCATAAAGTTTCAAGTTGAGAGCTTTAATACTTTAGGAGATATGCTCCGGACAAAATCTAAGTCTTAAAATAACAAAGGGCAATAAATCCAAAATTATGCAAGCAAGAGTTGTTAATGTAGTTCTTGTGCACTGCACTTCTTTTCCATGAGATCTATCCACCCATAAAATTTTAAGTTGATAGCTATTATACTTTAGGAGATATGCTCCTGTCAAATTTAAGTCTAAAAAATAACAAAGGGCAATAACTCCAAAATTATGCAAGCAAGAGTTGTAGTTCTTGTGCACTGCACTTCTCCTCCATGAGATCTATCCACCCCTAAAGTTTCAAGTTGATAGCTATTATACATTAGGAGATATGCTCCGGACAAAATCTAAGTCTTAAAAATAACAAAAAGCAATAACTCAAAAATTATGCAAGCAAGAGCTGTAGTTCTTGTGCACTGCACTTCTCCTCCATGAGATCTATCCACCCATAAAGTTTCAAGTTGATAGCTATTATGCTTAAGGAGATATGTTCCGGACAAAATCTAAGTCTTAAAAATAACAAAGGGCAATAACTCCAAAATTATGCAAGCAAGAGTTGTAGTTCTTGTGCACTGCATTTCTCCTCCATGAGATCTATCCACCCATAAAGTTTCAAGTTGATAGCTATTTTACTTTAGGAGATATGCTCCGAACAAGTTTAGTGAAGGAACCTCGGAATGACAGAATGATGGATGAAGGCATTACTATCCCGCCGCAAACGGCGGGGGATGAAAACTGTTCAAATTGGTGTTAAACCCCATTAACTCAATTTTTCTACTACATTTGTTGCTTGTGTTTTTCAACAATAAGAAAAATGGGCCATGTTTACAGCAGCCATGTCATTTAACAGAAATAAGAAAAATAAGAATTCCCTGTTCAACCCATTCAAAAACAATGACACTTTAAGGCACCCCTAAGAAAAACTATTGGGAAAACATTGTGTAAAATGAAAAAATTGCTGTGACAAATATTTTCTTTCATTGCTACAATAGTTTCAAGAAAGGTAAAAATTGGATTTGATCATATAAATGAACCATTCAGTTGGGTAGAAAAAATTGTGGAAAACGAAAAAATGGCTTATTACAACCAATTTCGACCTTTACTTCAATATTTACTCGAATTTAATTTCAAAGGGATGTAAAAGAAACAGGGATAGAACGGGACAGGGTAAATATGGATGCAGTGATTCGCGTCGTAATTACACAGGACCTTGATTCAAATCCTGGTTCATTTTATCCACGAATTACCATTGCGAATCAGACGGGGCAAAGTAAAAAAATATACAGCTTTCATTAGACAATCGTTTGCTTAAAAAATTTGATTATAATGTTTTAATAGGTTAAATGGGTGTAAAAAATCGAAAGATTTTTGAAAAATCGAGTAATAATATGAAAGTTACCAGATATTACAACATGGCGGACATAACCGGAAATGCTCGATTAGTCTATTTTTGTTCCGAAAATGTTCCAAAAATTAATCGATTTAATTCGATCGATCATAAATTCTATTAAAAAATATACCTAATAAACTAATCTTAAAGTGTGTTACTGTTCTTTTGTTTTATATGTGGGTGTTTTCTTGTCAAGAATCAAAAGAGGAAACGGTATAAATTCACGGTCAGGTAAAAGTTGAAACGAACCGACTTTATTGAATAATTACTGCTCAAGCTGTAAACTTTCAATCTCGACGATCAACTGTGAGGTCTTTCTTCTAAACTGTTGTGATTTTAGGAGAAAGATATAGATGCTTCTATGAAATATTTAAAATAATAAACGATAATAATGCTTACCACTCGTTTCCTGCCGGCAGCTCCTCTGCCTACTAAGAAAATGGCCGCGGAACACTTTCCCGCGATTTTCGCCAACTTCTTGGCTTGTACCCGTCTTATAAATAATGAACATGAATGAAGCCGGTCTAAATATGAGCAGGTGCTTTTACAAACATACAATGCGCATGCCCAAAATTCTATATTCCCGCCAATTTATTTTGGTACAATATTAGAGGGCAAACTTGAAAAAAATGTGATCTTGGCCGAAACTAACGGCCATGTCCGATTGTCCAAAAACTTGCGATGATTGACAAACTGTCCATCCCTTTAGAGCTGATTGGCCCAAATTTGTGAGTTTTTTAATGCTACTTCTGAGTTGCAACTCGGAAATTGAAAATTTCATCATAAGTCAAAAGTCTACCTATACATCTCACCAGAAATCACTCCCCATGAGAGCGGACAGACGGACGGACGGACAAGTCAAATTTATGATGCCTCCCTATCGGGGGCATAAAAATGAAACACACACAACAGCTCTCCACACTGAATGTGAAAGCTTTTGTTTTCAATGTCACAAAGACATAGTGACAGTTCAAAGTCAAAACATGGATTTTAAATTTCAAAAGTACTGGTGCACATCAGGATGTTTGTGTATTGCTTCATAAAAAACTTTTTGTTGGCTTAATAACCCATTACCAAACACCCATTTCTCAAGAAGGGTCAGAATTGAACAGCAACATTATCTGAGTTTGGAAAAAAACAGTTAACCCTTATCCTGATGAATTTAATTTTGTTTCAAACAAAATATTGATTTTTAGGATTTTCTACCTGAATTGAGTAGAGAGCAGGCAGTGTAGACTCAGGTCAGACTGCACATCTGTGCAGGCTGATCTTAGGCTATACTCAGGACTTGTGTTAGCGTTTGATATTGAGGGGTCATTGAGAAAGAAATTTTGGGGGTCAAAACTGATTTTAAAGGAGTCAATACGACAGAAAAAGCAAATCATTAGTAAAATTTTGCATATTTTAGAGTCACTTTACCTGTTCTTGTAATGATATGTAAGTAATTAATTTGAAAAACTTTAGATTATAAAATTTGTGAAAATTATAGGTAAAAGACCATGTTTTGACCCTTGGAAATTTCTCCCAAGGGGGTCATTTTGACCCCCTTGGAAGAAATTCCTGGTGTCAAATTTTGATGTTTTCAGATTTTTGGGAGTCAAAAGCCTGGTTTACGGGTCAAAAACACGCCCTGTATACTACCTGCCATAACCCTGTGAACAACAGGAAAATGCCTTTAACATGTATCAGTTCCGTATATGGTAGAAAACCTCACAGGGACTTACTTTTTATACATAGTTTGTTTGTTTTTCATTTATCATGTAACATGAGTGCCAGAATCACAATATTCCCTGCTTAATAATTCTCTGGTAGAATATCTGATAGAAAATCATCAAATCTTGACACTATATGCACAAGGCCAGGAAAAGGGTTAAAATCAAAGTGCTGTAATAGAGTAACTCAGAGTTTCAACTTTATAATCATTCAATGTCTGAGTTAAAGAAAGACTCTTTTTGTGAATATTGTTTTAAGTAACAAAAGAGAGCCAATTACAGTGAAAAGATTTAAAGTTGACAAAATTTTAATGTTTATGTAACATGCAACTCACCATCCAGCATAAGAAAATAGGCCGGAGTAAAAGGCCATGGCCACGCCCCCAACATTTGTGTTTGTTCCGTCCCATGGATCTTCAAAACTATCTACTTGTTCACCTGTGCAGTAGTAAAATTACAAGATATTATTCCAATCTCAACATCTAAAGCCTCAGATATAAACTCATTGATCAAAAATGAGAAGATGCATTTTAAGAAATTTCTTATTTTCAGTGTTTTATAGCATCATTTCGGTGGTTATTTCAATTTTGTCCATATAGTGCACTTTTGTTGTATTTTACACTTTCTAAGAGGATTATTATATGTTTCAGTTCAAAACTGCAGTTCAAAACTGACTTATCTTTCAATGAGTGAACATCAAAACTACATTTTCACAAAAAAGATTTATTGATCTCATGCAAAAGCAAATGATCATTCTGTTTCTTTGACGCGAGAGACAAAATTTGAAAAATATATAGGACAAATCATTTTTAGGCCTGTCATTTTGCATGTGATTACTAGGCAATGCTAGATGATGTTTCTATGGGTAAAATAATAAATAAAATAACAGGCAGTGTCTATTCTAGGAATTTTACTCTTCCTCTATGTAAAAAAATCCCCCATTATCTTAAAAAATAGGGGGGGGGGACTTTTCAAAAGTATGTGCTAAAATGTGCAATCTCCCCTCCTAGAAAAGACTCTGAAGCAGGGTGTATTAATCATTTCACAGTTTCTCTGTTTTCAAAAAATAATATATCAATCAATGTTTCAAGTGATAATCAACCAGTATTTTAAGTGATAATCTGCCAATACTTTGAGATCTACAAATATTTCAAGAGATAATCTACCAATATTTCAAGTGATAATCTACAAGAGGTACACCTAAAAATCACGACAGTTATTTTTTAACATCGCGAGTTGTTGTATTCAATTACCATTTATCAAGTTTTAAATTTTGTCTGATAATGGATGAGAAAAGAGGTACAGATGAGAGGGGGTAAAGCCAGTCTCAAATTGTTATTTCTCTACAAAACTCTATGGTGTGGGTACTCATTGGAATCGTCTTGATGAGACGATTCCAATGAGAACCAACAACACAGGGTTTGTGATATCATTTAAATACTAGCTGTGATCCAAGATCCAAAACACCCCCTCAATCTGTGGCTCTGTGAGACACTAAACCTACTTACCCATGAAAAATATAATGAAGCCTGTGATGATGATCATGATGAGAGCGAACACTTTGGCAACGGTAAAAACATCTTGAACTCTTGTGGCCCATTTTACGTTGATACAATTAATGGCAGTGAGAAGGGCTGAAAGAGAAAATTAAAGCATCAGCTTACCAAGCTTGATTATAATATTTTGATCTGTGTTGTATATAAAATTAATTGAAATGAGTCCCTAAAATAGTGTATTTTGGTTAAAAAATTTGGGATAATATTGCTGTACTCAAAATTATCCTAAATAAAACATAATTGTCCCCATCCAGGGAATTTGGGCAACGCCCTCTTGAAGTCTTTTTATTTATTTAAGAAGGGGTACAAATGAACCCCAATTTTTACATAGCTTGCAAAGGAAAAGCCTGAGAAAGGATTATCCTAAAACAGTGTCAAAAGATTCCTTTTGAAAGAGAAACATTCTTTATCTTTCTGATAAGGAAATGATTAGCAGACAAAATAGTTGGTTTCAATAACCTGGGTGGTCGAATAGACTAACCAGTTGGTCAAATATTTACTTTGAGAATAAGGACTTCCGTTGCACAATAGGTATGGAGTCATGTCCCCAAATGTAAAATATTTTGGATAAAGCCTTCAACTATTGAACCAATTTCGGCAAAGCATCATATTTTAATCATTATGTGAACCCATAACTTTGAATTGACCGATTTCACTTGACAGAACTTAACCTTTAACCTTGTCATGCTGAATAAAAACCCTGGCAAAATTGCATTAAAACCAAAGAGCTGTAACAGCTTTGATGCTCTAATTTGGGAATAAATATGGTCAAGACTTGTTGATAATTATTGTATGAAATAGCCAACTAATAGCATTTCAACAATTCTATACAAGAGGACCTAGAGGTCCTAGATCTCTCACCTGAATCTCTTTGACCTCTGGTACATCAAATCAATTAAATATTATGTAGATGTCAACAAGGAGACAATTTCTAGATAAGATCAATACCATGGAATGTTTTCAGCAAAGAGTAAAAATAATATACCTGGGCACAGCCCTTAACATCAGCATGGGCATGTAATGAACAAACCTAATTAAATACAATTAAATGAGTCTATTATTAACCCTTGTCATGCTGAATAAAAAACCTTGGCAAATTTCATATAAATCAAAGTACTGAAAGCTCTGTATTTCCTAATTGTGAGTCAGCATTTGATTTTGAAAATATAATTTCTGAAACTTTTCTGGTTTGAAAAGGAAAATCAGGTTGTATGGACTAAGATCAGACTGCACATATGTGCAGGCTGATGTTTGTCCATACCTCCTGCCAAAGCAGGAATATTCCGGGATCAGCATGACAAGGATTAAAAGTCCCTGCCTTTTGTTTTCAGAGAATTTTTCTTTAAAATTTCGTCCTTTCTGTCTATGTAAAGTAGGGAGGGTTCATTCAGAGCCCAAATAAGACCCAAGAAGCATGACATGAAAACATTTGTAGAAGTCCATTATAAAATATCCAAGGGTTGCACCCAGATGGAGCCCAAATATAACCCTAGGGTCTTGATAGGACCAAACTTGGTATAGGTCCACTGGATGATGCTACATACAAAATATGAAGGCTGTCTGCTTTCTGGTTTCAGATGGGAAAATTTTTAAAGATTTTCGCTCTTTGATTCTTTGTAAAAAGGGATGCACTCGGGTCAGGGGTATAGCCAAAATATGAGTCCAGGGTTTAAAGATTTTCTCTTTTTGATTCTATGTCAAAAGGGGCGCGCTCAGTGGATCCCAAATATAACCCCAGGGATTTGGTATGAACAAACTTGGTAGAGGCCCACTATATGATGCTACATACCAAATATCGAGGCTGCCTGCCTTCTGGTTTCAGAGAAGGAAGATTTTTGAAGATTTTTCTATTTCACCCATTCTGTTAAGGGAGAGTTAAGGGTGGATTTCATTTATTTAACTGTTCAACAACTTTGGTAGAGCTTGACCCAAGGCACATCCCTGCAAAGTTTTATCAAAATTGGCCCACGGGTTTAGGAGAAGATATTTAAAGAAATTGTTGACTACAGGAGGCAGATGAAATACAACTGATAACGGATATTGGACGATCCCAATAGCTTACCTTGAGCATTTTGTGCTCAGGTGAGCTTATGATTTTCAAATTTCATTTAAACAAGAGGCCCAAGAGGGCCTGTATCGCTCCACTGGCTTAAAAATCTCAAGATTTTAAAGAGAGATATTGAAAATAATAGGTAATGAAAGTGAACAGCATTCAGAAGGAATTCAGACTTTTTCTAAGTTGAAACGACTTTTGAAGGAATGAACTTATTTAACTAATATGTAAAATTACAAGGAAGAAAACTATTTAGATATCACTTTGAAACAAGAGGACCAGAATGGCCCTAACCTGCTCACCTGAATTTTATTGGTCCAGTGGATCTCATCCATCCAAATTTCTTGAACATTTTTAGAATAGGGTACTCAAGGAACATTCTGGTAAAGTTTCATTGAAATTTGCCGAATGGTTCAGGAGGAGATGTCGTTCAGAGATTTCAGGGTCAAAATAAGCCCTGCCCGGCCACGCCCATATTTGGGGGTCAATCAAAATTTCTTGAACAACTTTAGAAGAGAGTCACCCAAGGAACATTTTTGGTAAAGTTTCATTAAAATTGGCCCAATGGTTCAGGAGGAGATGTCATTCAAAGATTTTTGGGTCAAAATAAGCCCCGCCCTGCCACGCCCATATTTGGGGGTCAATCAAAATTTCTTTAACAACTATTAAATAGGGTCACCCAAGGAACATTCTGGTAAAGGTTCATTGAAATTTGCCCAATGGTTCAGGAGGAGATGTCATTCAAAGATTTTGGGGTCAAAATAAGCCCTGCCTTGCCACGCCCATATTTGGGGAACAATCCAAATTTCTTGAACAACTTTAGAAGAGAGTCACCCAAGGAACATTCTGGTAAAGTTTCATAAAAATTGGCCCAATGGTTCAGGAGGAGATGTCATTCAAAGATTTTTGGGTCAAAATAAGCCCCGCCCTACCACGCCCATATTTGGGGGTCAATCAAAATTTCTTGAACAACTATTAAATAGGGTCACCCAAGGAACATTCTGGTAAAATTTCATTGAAATTTGCCCAATGGTTCAGGAGGAGATGTCATTCAAAGATTTCGGGGTCAAAAAAAGCCACACCCATATTTGGGGGTCAATCCAAATTTCTTGAACAAATTTTTAAGAGGGTCACCCAAGGAACATTCTGGTAAAGTTTCATTGAAAATTGCCCGATGGTTCAGAAGGAGATGTCGTTCAAAGATTTCGGGGTCAAAATAAGCCCCGCCCTGCCACGCCCATATTTGGGGGTCAATCCAAATTTCTTGAACAACTTTAGAAGAGGGTCACTCAAGGAACATTCTGGTAAAGTTTCATTAAAATTGGCCCAATGGTTCAGGAGGAGATGTCATTCAAAGATTTTGGGGTCAAAATAAGCCCCGCCCTGCCACGCCCATATTTGGGGGTCAATCCAAATTTCTTGAACAACTTTAAAAGAGGGTCACCTAAGGAACATTCTGGCAAAGTTTCGTCAAAATCCACCCATTGGTTTAGGAGGAGAAGATGTTTAAAGAAAAGTTTACGCACGCACGCACACACAGACGCACAGACGCACGACGGACACCTCGCCATGACAATAGCTCGCTGGCCTTCGGCCAGTGGAGCTAAAAACTACAGAATAAATGATATTCACTTAAACATAGTGAGAAGATTCTCTTCTCAAATTAGATAAAAGAGTACATGACAATTAATCAGTTCTTGAAAATCTCCCAAAGTCAGCTAGACTGTATTCATCAGTGATCGACACTAAGGGGAGTCCAGCAGTCTGAGACTCCTTATTTACCTTATTTACCATTTCGACTCATTCATTTCTCAAGTAAGGACTCATTTATTTCTCAAGGTATATTCCTGCTGTATACAATGTTATGGCATGCAGTATAGCCTAAGTTCAGCTTGCACAGAAGTGCAGTCTGAACTAAGCCTACACTGCCTTCTCTCTACTTAATGTGCAGGGTTCTACACTAACTAGGGGAGTCCGTTAGCCCGTGACTTCTTGTTTACCAGTTGGGATTCTTTCATTTAGCAAGTAATGAGTCTGATGCACTCCCAAAATTACACAGGAAATTTGAAACAAAAATGCTCAAAGCAAATATCTTTTCAACCTTGTTAAAACTGCAGATTTTAAGAACTTGCTGAAAATTGTACTTAGAAGTAGTATCATAGAATCCCTTCCAGGGGAGAAACTTTTGGAAAAGCAATTTCTTCTTTTCCGCAATGTTCTCCCATTATTAAATTCAGACTCCCCACTTTGAGCTTGGACTACTTAATTTCAGAAGTTAAGTCCAGGTGACTCTTTTAAATTCAAAGAGGTTAATGTCAATCCCTGCTCATTCCTTTGACCTTAACCTTTCCAAATATGATTTTTTCACTTTTTGACTGGTACTTATTCAAAGTCTGGTTTTAAAGATCTAAAATTGTATCAAATATCATTTGATTATGAGTCAATTTAAACAATGACTATTTAAATATTATGACAATTCTAATTATCATAAATCAAAAACTTCAAATGATAATTCAATAGACCTTTCATTCCCATCTTAAACTGACCCTTACTATACTTCAAATTCTTTATAACCCTTTTCTTCTTTTATAACTTGTTAAAATCAAATGAAGTAATTAAGAAATCTTAAATACAAATGTTTAAACTTCCAGTTCCTAAATGTTTTTTATAGAAAAAGGTGATCTGTATGTCTGAATTTCTGTGTAAAAAAATTATTATAATAGATCTAGATCTCTCTACAAAGATTTTATTTGTAATTGTAAACCTGTTTAATTAGGCCTATTTTCCCGTTTCTGTTGTTTGTAAGACATATCTCAAAAGGGGATCCAAATAGAGCCATTAATTATCTCCGACAATTACTTTTGACTTCCTCCAATTAAAAAAATCCCGCGCTTTTTTGGTGATGCAATCCCATGCCCCAATACAAACACTGTGAATGGGTTGCATCAACAGGGGCCCCACCATGGGGCATATTTACACATCAATTCGACAAAAACAGTTATACTTACTGATACATAATGCTGCTAATAGTCGTTTTGGAATCTCTGGCATGGTACAATCAGGAAATATCGGCTGAAGAACATACTCGGCGAATGTCAATGCTGTAATGGCATTTCCTGTAGGCATAATAACGACGAGGGCCACCCACAGGTACAGAAAAGCAGGAAAATGACCCAACGATTCATTAATGTATGCATAATCTGCCCCTGATTTCAAGATACATGTTCCTAATTCTGAATAACATATGGCTCCTATTAACGAGATGAGTCCACACATGCTCCATATTGTCAACGATAAACCCACCGAGCCAGCCTCCAACAGAACACCTTTGGGAGAAATGAAGATTCCACTCCCCACGATAACCCCTACTATAATAGCAACAGCAGTCGGGAGTCCTATCTCTTTCTTTAAACAGACTTCGTCGTCTGATCCCTTTTCTATGGGCTTTTTCTTCTCGCTCGACATTGTTCTTTTATCTCTGATATTGTCTTGTTACATGGAATCTGTAAAAGATGCAAATTCTGTGAACCGAAAGGCTCGAGGATGTCAACACAGTTTCCGCGAAATCGTCCCACGTGGACAAAATTAAAGAGAAACTAGACACAATATGAAATAGATTTTACTCACGTAGAAGGGAGCTGGCTATCTTGACCCGCACCAACTCTCCTCAAATAAAATTTGTTCTGATTATATCGGTGGCACTGGTCTGACAATCTATTGTCATCTGGCGGGGAATGACGACGTGTGTTCAGCCATTATTTCCTGTGTAAATATGGGCGGGGTCACTGATCACGTGGTTAATGGTTTCTCCAATAAACGACATCAGGGGCGTTAACTAAATATTTGTCAATTACGGATTTTACTACACCACGTGCGAGGTTACTATCTTTTGTTTACTTTCAAAAATCAAAGAAGTTAATAAAAGTGAACCGGGATTCTTCTTCTCTTTCTCTAAAAAATAAAGAAAAAAAGCCACTTTGTTTGCTCTGGGGTTCTGCCATGTTATGTCAGGTTATTTGTTCATTTTTTCTCAAATGTAGAAGGGTGAAATTATTTTCGCCAAATTTATACAGTTCACTAGAGTGAACCAAATGCTTTCATTTTAGACTATTTTAGGAATATACAAAAGTCCATCTATTTAGCTTTATATTAGTTGCTATTTGGGCTATGCACTGAAGCCGACGGTTCTAAGAGTTCTGTCACATGATATAGAGCCAGGTTCGAACATGAAAATAGGAGAATTCGTTAACTACTGCCGCAACATTTTGATCAAATTTATCCACGAAAACGAAATAATAATAAATTTAGACTGCAGAAGGGATTCTTTCGAAATCCCCAAACTCCTGCATCTATTATAGTGAATGAATGCTTTTTCAGCGAATGACAATATGACCAGTTCCTTTACGGTTTCAATTACTCTTTTCATGTACCATTGTAAAAACGAATTTTATCAGTGCATGAAAATAATAAATTTAAAGACAGCCATGATGCTTCAACTTTAAAAATTACTTTATAGTTAAGGACCGATGATATTCGCCAGTCAAGGCTTTTCAATTTTTTTTCGTTTCAGAAAGAACACAGATTATTCAAATTGTTTAAACCCCAGTTTACAAAGTATGTGTAAATTCTAAACATAAATTATCTCCTATTTAAAGGTGTCTGGAATCTCAGTCTTATCTAAAGAAATGGGGACTTTCGTAATCAATGCTTATCAATAAATATACACTGAAGACTCCAATAATATGCTTATCAGTCAAGTATGGCATACTGTGGGTGTTAACTTCAAAGGCCATTTGTAGTGATAATCCGTCCTTTAAAGGTCAATTATAAATGCATATCGGGACATAGAAAGTGAAGTAAAAAATGGCCCTAAATTGTATTCTGTCTTGGCGGCCGAAAGGGGGGTACAGTCCGGTAAATCCCGACAGGTCAACAAGACTAAGCATTCAAAACTGACCAAGACTGAGCGGCGAGGTGAAAATCAGTGTCAGCCCGATTAGCTCAGTCGGTAGAGCACCATTTGAAGTTTGATATCGTAGGTTCGATTCACGGGCTAACAAAATAACTGTCTTTCGGATAAGACGTTAAACTAAGGCCCTGTGTGGCGATGCAGTGCTTCACATCGAGCACGTTAATTGAAGACCCAACCGTCGGATCTCAGCAGTAGTTTCGTCATGTTTCCTTGCACCATCCCCAACAGTCTCCTGCGGCTTCGCTCAAATGGGCATATGGTACGGTAGCGAAGATACATAAACGGAAATACACGAGGTAAACCGATCTACGTCTAGATACAGAAAATGGCATTGAACTTCTACAGGGCTTGTGTTTGACCCCAGATAACGGGAATTTTCAAGTTACTCTTACTTAAAACTTGAAAATATCTCTCTTGGTCCTCAGTAAGTTTCAGGCGGTTAGCTTGACTATTTGAATTTTCATCGATGTTTCGTATGCTTTAATTATACATTTTTTAGAACATTTGTTTCCGCTTTATATCGTTATGAGCGGTCTACGTGAATAAAACAACATTTATAATAGAGTCTCTATAGGCATTTTTTTATTCATGTTGGTTTATTCATGTAGATTGCTAGAAACTGTTAAAAACTTATTAAGGTTTTGCAGACGGAAATTTAAAGTGGATTTAATTTGAAAAATAACCATTCAGTAGGGTAGAAAATAGTGTGGAAAAAGAAATAATTGCTTGTAAGAAGCAATTTCTTCTTTTTTCGCAATGTTTTCTCAATCACAAAATCACTGGCACGTGAAAAGCAGGGATTAAACAGCAAAGGGATAAGAGACATTTGAAGATCTTTGCTGAATTTTAATTCGACTGGGCTCCATGTTAAACGGAAAAAAATACCGCTTCTATAAAAATTTTACCTGATAGTTTAAATGGGTTGTGCAAATAGTTGGAACCCACTGAGACAAATTTCTCGGCGGAATTTTACCAAATTCAGATGTTCCCCTTTTTCATGAGTAGGCAATGGTGCTTAAACAGCCCCCAAAAGTATTAACTATCAATGTAAATTTTCATAAAATGCCTTCGAGATTCCTTCCAAAATCAAAGAAAAAAAGCATTTAAAGAATTCTTGCATTAGAAACAGCCAAGCTTCTTCTAGCGGGTATCTGATATTCACCTTTAGCCTTAGACCAATTAAGGTACTGGACCCGTAATAGTTCCGCAACGTTTCCGAAGTAATGAACTGTAAAAGTTAACCGAGGTTTCTTAATTATTATTAAGAAACCTCGTTCAACATTGTGAAAGTTCACGAGTGCCGAATTTTGCGGATCTATTACGGTTCCACTACCTTAAATTACGCAAACAGCTCGTGTTGGCAATTTAGGAAAGAAACACACCATTTTCTAAGACAATTTGGTCATTCGACATTATCTTTGGGATTAGTCTCCTGCAAAACACATAAAAATACTCAAAATACTGCATTTACACACACACACACACACATCAAATCTGAGATCACATCATCAACCACTGCCTAGATTTGAGTAAGTTTGGTTTCGCCATACCTTAAGGGTCCTAATTTTGAAGCATGACATATACGACCGTATAGTAGTTATCTCAACTATACGTATAGCTATCATTCGTGTTTACCTCAATTTCGAAAACGTCTGTTCTTTAAAAAAAAATATGACAAAAAATCAAGTCATTCCACCAAAAGATTATTGTAAAAATAAAACTGTTCTAGTACGACGTTTCTTTTGGGGTTCAGTATATATGGTCAATTCTCCCTCTCATTTTCTCTAACTTTATCTTTGTGTATACCTTTCTGCCACAGTTTCTGTATGCCTACGATTTATCTACATGTACTTTTCCGGAAACTTGTGACTACAACTTTTCAAGATGCCGCTTAATTTAACCATTAGGGACTGTAATCATTTCAAATGATAAACATGCCAACGTGTACGTGAAGTTCTTTTAATATATATCATTTGCATATCTAATTTAAACTAAATTTGACTAATATTTCATTTGATATTTTCAAAAGTGGCATCAGACTGAAACCAATGTCTTAATCCGGCTTGACAAAGATTTACAATACGGAATACATATTTTAAAAGTAGCTTATTAGATATCACATCTTCGCAAGCCAAGGGTTCTAACTCCACTATGTTCCTTTACGAACAGTTCGTAAGGAACATAGTGGAGTTAGAACCCTTGGCTTGCGAAGATGTAGATATCAGGACACTTGTTCTTTTGAAATTTACGCGTAGAAAATGCAGGTGTATTTGTCGGTATATTCAAACTTTGGATGATGCAAATGCCAATGATTATATTTTTAAATACTTTAATTTGCATGGCTATGGACAAGAATAGCCTCGTCTAAGATATCTAAAGGTGTAAGGGAACTAATGAATGCGCTACTAACATTACTCTCTAAAAGCGGTTGCTCCCCCTTATGACAACGCGAACTTTTGAGCCTAACCCGGCAATCAATAAAGTCACATCTCTAAAGGACTATTTGTACATCGGCATATTTCATTTGCTTAAAAGTAATGACTTGTAATGCGTGTTCATATATCTTATTAAAAACAACGGCGGATCTAGGGTTTTTATAAAGAGGGTTCGATTTCGTCCTGCAAGAAATTAGTCCAATAGTGTCCCTATCTATATAGATTGATTGGGATTCTATGGAACTAATTACTCAAAAATTTGTACACCAGATATCTTTAATCAGTAAATGTTTGAAATCTTTTGAGGGAGTAGACTGAAAACTTCTGGGAAAACGCAGTGTAAATTGGTCTGTTTAAAGAAAAATGATAAATACATTTATGTTCAATGATGAACAACAAGTGACCACATCGTCAACACATGAATATGTTTGGCCATTACTATTTGAGCCTGCGCGTGAGATCTTCAACATTTTCAAGTATGCGCAAAGCAAAGACTCTGACCAGCCTGTGCATCCGCACAGTCTGACCAGAGTCTTCACTATGCGCTTAGAAGATAGATAAGGTCTCAAAGTACCTGTAGACAATCGTTCAACTGTATATTTACAGTTTTTGGCTGTCTGGGCTTTTTTAAACGCCACGAACATATAAAATTGTTGAAAATGTCAGAGGTGCATTTGATATTCTAGATCTCCAGACAAATCAAACCTGGCAAAGGATCGGAGGAGGAAATAGAATAAAAGATCAGGGGTGCGTTTTACTAAACTTCTTACGAAAAAATTAATCGTAAGTCAAAATCATAAATCGTACCAGGTGTTTTCATTCGTTGTTAGATTCTGCATTGCAATATCACCTGGGAATTGTCTTTAAAAGACGATTCCAAGGAGATTATGTATGGTAGAATCCAATATTTAAAAGGAGCTGTAATTTTTGACATAAGCAAACAATGATCGTAAGATATTTAGTAAAACAGGCCCAAGGTGCCCAAAAATCCTGTTTATAAGATAAAGATTTAAAAAAAGTCCCTCTTTTTTATTTCCCAAGTTCAGTCAGGAAAAAATTCTAAATAATATTTCGTAGATAAATCGTCCAAAAGCAAAACTCTCAAAATAATTCTTATAGTAACTATTGTTGTGTCAAAAACATCAATAGATAATTTTCTATTGAACCAAATTTGGCTCAATAGAAAATGTTTTGGTTATACCAATATTTCACATGAAAGAAAAGGCAAAGCTAATTATATTGAGAAAAGAAAAATAATAAAAGTTGTGAAAAATTATTTCATTTCTATTCCAGTACTGAGATAATTTGTGTAATAATAATAATAATAATAATAATAATAATAATAATAATAATAATAATAATAATAATAATAATAATAATAATAATAATAAAATGGTCTTCTATGAAGATTATAGTACTTTTGATACAATATGATACTTCTGAAAAGGACAATACGATTAAACCAATCGAAAATTGTTCCCGAAAAGCTGTTGTCTTTTTACCAATAAGTCACTTCCGTCTACCAATGTATTAAATAATAATTTCCACGAAAGCTAAATTGTTAATTTTGAGTACTAACTAGGAAAAGTGGATACGTATTTCTTCATTCTATTCCTAAGTAGTATCGCAGATTCTTCCAAGAAAAGTGCTTAACTAAATTATTTTTTTTTTTTTTGCTCAAACCGTTTTTGACAACCTCGCTTGAAAAAGTATCTTATATCCTAATAGTTAAAAAAACCCTAGACAATGTCTCTCTACACGAAACGTTGGTCAGGCTGCGCGTGATGCACGAGCGACTGAACAGTGTCCTGCTTGAAATATTGAAGGGACTTCGGCTACAGTGCGTGCGGACTAGGCCAAAGTTTTTCTGGATCTACCTTATTACGTGTTTCTTCGAAAAGTAATCTCCAATCGACCTCTTCTGCATCACGCATATTGCAATCATTTACTGTTCGCCTTTAAGCTCGTATGGGCATGATGTGCTTCCAACATTTTTTTTTCGATCAATTACTGTCAAACGTCCGTCTAGCGGGTCACAATTTTGACTCAAATTTCTTTAACATTTTAGACATTTAAGATTTTGTAAGATATAGTAGATATAAATCTATACTCTTTTCTCTCTAGATCCATATAAGTCTGGTGTATACGTTCTACAACTCGGCGTTCAGGATGACAAAAAGGTGCAAATTATTTGCCAATTTTACTCCGCTTTGCACGCAAGTGCACTTGTGAAGCGGGTTGCAATTGCGGCAAACACGGTTTTCAACGGCATATCATCCTCAACGCAGAGCTGGTCTTTAGTGATTTTGTGAATGACTTGTATGTTTAATCAGTATGTACTGATGAGCGTAAAAGAAACGTAAATTTGTGGTGTCTGCGGTCTGGAGTAGAGCGTCGGCCTCTTGACCGAGAGGCCATGAGTTCGATCATCCCTGAGCGGCTGTCGATCTTTGTTCTTTCATTGGCCCAAGCATTCGGCGTGAGTACCTGGGAATAATCCAGGAAGCAGAATCGAGTGGATAAATCTAAGTTGTAAGTACTTGTTTCCCAATCGATGTAAGATAAATGGGTTATTAAGTATGAATATCATTTAGTTTGTTGGTAACCAAATGGTATTATTTTCAATTCTGCATTCCTGGCTGCCATCTTGAAATTAAGAAGACATTTAACCATTGGTGATGGCGCTATCAATCTTATTTTAAGTATGCTGGAATACAGCTAAAATCATGTGACATAACTGTAATTGAAATAATTCCAAAGTTTTGTTTGTAAAACTGAATCCATTGTTTAATGAATTCCGTGTAATATTACTATTTTGGCTGCTATGTTCCCTACAATAGTTATTGTTTCTTTCATTTTATGGGTCTATTTTATCATAAATCCTAAAAAATAGAATCTTTACATCAAAACTAAGCTCAAAAACACTTAAAAACCTATCATCAAGACAAGTCTAGTGAATACATGTATTCGTTTAAGGGGTCCTGGCTGCCATCTCGATTTTCTCAAAATGCTCAATGATGACAAGATGTCACCAGCCAGATTCTTGATGAGTAAGGCATGGGCTATCAGAATCAGCCAAGAAAAATCTTTATACCACACTTCTAGGTTCAAGTAAAATATGCCATTTTTCTGCCGGACCAGAAAATCTATGAGATCTAGAATATCATTTCCTATTTCAGTCAAAATTAAAAAGATCTTCGAAACATAAAATTTAGCAATTGTGTCATGACAAGGTTTAAAAAAAAATAATTTGGTAGGTCTAACTTGTTGATCTACATCAACCATTTTTGTTCTAAAACTTCGTAACTACAGCTTAATTAAAGCTGTAGTTACGAGGTTTTGAAGAAAATCGCCGATATTCTGTTTTTCTCGATGACTCAACATGTCATATGTCTCAGATGAAAACTCTACAGTTCTTTGAATATGAAAGCTTGTTTGGATATCCAAATATCAATCTAATAAATAATTCGCCTCTGTAGTTGTGGCGCGAAACAAGAGAAAGGGTCGTCTGCATCCTGTTGATTTACCAATATTGACGCATGCGCAAAACATACTACTAGACAGCATGAAAACAAAGTGATTCTAGAGTTCAGTTTAGTTTGTGAGTTAGAAGAAGGGTGGTGTGTGATCAGTTAGGATGTCATCGCCAACTGAGACGAAGCGAAGATCGGCCTCCGATCAGGAGCCGAACGGTCAGTCGGACAAACAATCAGACGGCTCGGGAGACGTTGTGAAACTGAAACGAACAATCACTTTGATGAATGGCGTGGGAATTATTGTCGGTTCAATTATAGGATCTGGTATATTTGTGTCACCACGTGGGGTACTAGAAGGCGCTGGCTCGGTAAGTTATATGGCTGTCTTTTATTCTATGAATTATGAAGAGTTCAATGCTAATTGATAGACATGTGTTTTAATTAAGCTCGAAGGAAAGCCATGCTGATGACGCAATCTTACACGAGAAACCGGTAGTTTATTTACCACATGGCCTTGGTAACTGGACACGCCCCCTTGATTTTGGCCATGTGTTTTGGGTGATAGTTTTACAGTTTTGACCATATTTTTCGAACTGCATTTTTATCCAATTTTTGAAGAGTTTTTGAATAGATCTCCAATTCTTCTTCATCTATAGATCTAGATAAAAAATGAAAATATATCAAGGGCTTAGGGCAAAAACGTTGTATGTGTCTACACATACTACGTTTTTGCTCTTATCCACAAGGTGGTCAGAATTTTTCAGTTTAGAACTTGCAGATTATGTCTGTAAAGACAGATAATGTCTATACTGGTAAAGACAAAATTGACTTGATCACTCACCTAAACCTGTGTGCCATTATGGCTGGTCTATTTCAAAGTGAAGGCCTGTAACTACAGCTTGAGCCAAAGTGTGAAATCAAACAAATTTATTATTATTGAATTAAACATAAGATGTTAGTTATCTAAAGTAGAAGCAATTTACCTAGCAAATACACTGAATTTTGATATCAGAATTGGGAAATTTCTAATGTCTTAGTTCAAAGCTAATGATTGGTTCTCCAATGTTCAAATCCCAATCTGCTGGTACCTTTTTAGATATACGGTATTTAGATTATATACCTCATTATCAATGGCCAGATTTTAAGTGGAGTCAACTCATTTGAAACCTTATCATATATAGCACTTTGGTACTTGAAGCTTTTTATCAAAGACCATATAATGGCTCAAGAGTCTTACTGACTTTGAAAAGATGAATGAATCAAATGTCTATCCCAAATCACTACAACATTTTTACAAACACTGTGATGTGTGTACAGGGCTTTTTTTCTAGTATTTGGGAAGACTTCAAGGCTTGTTCATTTTGGGCAATTTCAGCCTGGTCATCAGTAGAAATGGGAAACGTAAGTCTGATAGAATAAAATATTTAAATATTTACAATTCATGCATCATTTGCAAAATTTCATGATATACAACTACTTTTGTGGTCTTATCAGTCATAAAAGTTATGTAAGTATCAAAGAAAATGAATTTTGAAGACAAAAAATTAATAATATGCAAAAATTATCCCTCATTTTAGGAAAATTTTCTGCCACAAATGGGAAAAACAAAGTCTTATGAGAATTGGGAAGAAGCCTTTTATGAGCCTCTTGTTAATGAACAAAAATAAAGCCCTGGTGTAATCTAAGCAATTAACCACTTTTGTGAGGTGTCTATAAATCAGGGATAGTTGTGGCTCATCAGGAGAAACTTGGCTTATCTGGCAATATTTTCCTACTATTGCCACACAACGGGGTGCCTCATTAATATGTTTTATCAACTATGTGTTAATCATAGCCATTGATATATTATTCACCTTACTTGCGGTCACAATTATCAGGTAACTTTTACCAAATCTTATGTAATATCATTTGCATGTTATCAAATATTCTGATTTAGGCAAATCTGTGATTCAATTTATACTGACTTTATCTGCTTAGTATGATTTAGAGAACTTATGGGCGTATATTACAAAGTTTCAAAAGGAGCGGATAGTAAGCATCCAATACAAGAAGATATTTTTGAAAATATATCTTTTTCCAACCCTTAGTTTTAGATATGTGACCAGTCAAGCGAAATTAGATCATCTGGTTAACCTGTAAATTGTTGGCACTATATTCTGACTGTGGGAGCTGCGCAGGCTGACTAGCATCGAAACTTTTTTCGCATTTTTATTATTTTAAAAATCTATGATGAGCATTCTATCCTTCTGTGAAAGATCTGATGAAATGCGGTATCAGGTTGACCTCTGATGGAACAGATCTCTTTCTAGAATATAGATTTTTCGGAATTCCCAGATTGTCCTTTTTAGTTTAATGGGTCAGATATTTATAAATATGTTCAAATTGACATCAAGGATAACCTACAATTGTGTACAGCAATACAAGACAAAAAACTTATTTTTGTGGTGTTCATCGAGATTTGTAGATTTTATTTCAATGAAAAATCGGCTTTACACCTCCAGAAACATAATTTGAGTAAACAGATATGCTGTAAGCTTTTGCATAAATAGCCCGAAAGGAAATCATCTTCTGACCAAATTATAACATTTCAGCTTAATGTCATTAGAAAGTTAAATTAATATTTTTTAATTCAATTGACCATTTAACTAAAAGCCTATTCACGCTTATCAGTTTGATATCTCCATGATTTAAGAAACCATATTTTATTGTTCTCTCACGTTTTTAGATTGCGACATGAACATGTGACAAAAGAAATAGTCTGAATGAGAAAAAAAAGTCTGAATGAAATTTTAACTTAAGCTAGCAATCATTGTAAGATGCGCTTAAATTTGCAAAATGAAATATAGTTAGCAAATACAAACACCGGACAATAGCCAGGTAGTCAACAACTGGTTGTCTATCTTTTGGTGATAATCATTTTATTTCATTTATTAATATATAGCTCACCTGAGCCCAAAGTGCTCAAGGTGAGCTATTAAAGTTGTTAAAAGAATTTAATTTCATCAAAAACTGGTTTCCATGGTAATGGAAATGCTGAAAATTGGCAGAAAATTGACTAAAATCTTAAAGGTAGTTCTTTTCCTCCTAAAGCACAAGGCCAATCCAGCTGAAACTTGGCATGTATGTTCTTTGGGTAAAAAGCTCTTCAAAATTGTTTAAAGATTTCAATTTTATGAAAAAATTCTAGCTTTCATGTTAAAGGTAATACTGAAAATAGGACAAAAATTGACGAAAATCTTAGAAAAAAAGTGTTATAAGAATTGAACTTCATGGTAACAGAAAGGCCAAAAAATTGCCAAAAATCTTCTAAACCACTTGGCGAATTAAGCTGAGACTTGGTAGGAATGTTCCTTGTATGAAGCTCTACCAAAGTTGTAAAATGAATTTTATTCAATCAAAAACTCTGGTGTCTATGGTTTTTGAAATGTAAAAAATTGCCAAAAATCTTAGAAAAAATCATCTTCTCCAGGACCCGAGCTTATAAACTTTTCTCAGACTCAATTCAAAATTTTCTTAAATTTCAATTTGAGATTAAAGCCGTAATTCTGTTCTAATACTCATTTTAATGTATAAACATAAAAGATAGTATTAATATGTTGATATAAATAATAACTTGTTAATATTATCTTTTTTTCATGCATTCCCTTTTAAAATTTAAAATTTGAGAAAATTCTCAGTTGAGCCTGAGAAAAGTTTTATAACCTCGGGCCCTGAACCATTGGGCCAATTAAACTTGAACTTGGCAAGAATGTTCATTTGGTGTAGGTCCACTAAAGTTGTTAAAAGAATTCAATTCCATCAATAACTCTGATTACCATTGTAACAGAAAGGTTGAAATTTTAAGAAAATTTAAAAATAAAATCAAATTGCAGTAGGACGAAATTTGTCTGACTTTTTTCAAAACCATCATAAATGTACATCTAGGATATTTATCACATGGCTTATAAGTTATGACTTGACTTACTCAGGTGAGCGATATGGGACCATCATGGTCCTCTTGTTGTTACGTACGTACTGTCCCCAACCAAAAATAGCTGAAAGATATCCGCCGTGAGTCGGTGTGGAACCCACACAAAAAACAATATTCAATAAATAGTTTACAAGTCCAATGCGCTAACCACTGAGCCAAAGATGATCTTCCCTGTCAAACCAACGAAGCTTTGAGTGGGACAGTGGTGAGAGTGGTCTTCCATAACACTCATCATTATATTTTATCTACTCTATTTAACTGTAGATATGTTCGAAATTTAATTTCAGAAGTCAGTGAAAAGGTTTATGAAAAGACAAAGCATTTTTTTATGAATGTCAAATCTCAAAATTTAACTTGTCAAGCAAAAAAGGACCACCCTGGAATTAGGGCATAGAAATATCGCAGAATGAGATTGCATTTAGTACAGGTCTAATAAAGTTGGTATGTAAACTAGTATCTATCAACGTTTATCAAAAGGTTATTGCATTGTTTTCTGACAAATAGGATTAATTCAATTGAGTATAAAAAATACATATCCCCAATGAATATTATGCTGTTCCAGCCAATAATTATTGTTTAATTGAGATAATTGTAATGCAATTTAACATCATGCAGTATTCAGTTAAAAATATCTAATTTTTAAGAGGTCTTGCTTTGGTAAACGGACTTTCACCTAAGGAGAATACTCATAAAATCTTTCACTTTGTTAAATATATTCTCGATGTGATAATGTTGTGAATACAGCTTTATTCAACATATATTTTAAGTGTTCATTTGGAAACGCAATTAGATCAAATATCACCCAATGTATTTATTACTAATTAAAGGTAAAATGACTTTAATATTGCAAATACAAATAAATTTGATTTTAATGCTAAAACTTTATTGCAACTTTTCGATTCCTTTGTAGGAGCCACTTTAAATTACGGGTGTGAAATAACTGGTTTTTCTAAAAACAAACAGATAGAGAGGGTGCATCTCAAATTCCTTAAATACATTCTTAATGTTAAGCAATCAACATGTACAATGAGTCTTTATGGAGAATTGGGTCGCCATCCCTTGTATATATCAAGGCATACGCTAATTATCAAATACTGGTGCAAGATACTTAAATCTGAAAATGTACTCATTCAAAAAATATATCAGACTATGCTACAGGATTGTGAAAGCCGTTTTAGTAATTGGGTATCGAATGTAAAAACTATTCTTGATAATACCGGGTTTACTGATATATGGAATAATCAATCAAATGTTAATCATAAATCATTCCCTTCAATCTTTAAAAGGAGAATTCTAGACATATTTATCCAAAACTGGAGCTGTTCGATTAGAGAAGTCAATTCTACAAGGATTTATAAAAGCATTAAAGATTCATTCTTCATCGAAGAGTATATTACCTTATTACCTAGAAAACTTTATAAATATATTGCAAAAATTCGATTATCCTCTAACAATTTAAAAGTGGAAACGGGTCGTTACGGTGCACACCGAATGGAATATAATGAACGCATTTGTCCTTATTGTGACACAGGTGAAGTTGAAGATGAATACCATTTCATCCTCATTTGCTCATCTTATTTTGATTTGCGAAAAACCTACATTAAAAAATATTTTAGAAACAAACCATCCATGTTTAAGTTAGTTGAGCTACTTAATAGCAATAATAAAATAATATTAATGAATCTAGCTAAATTTTTACAAGAGGCCTTTCGACGAAGAATAATGTTCGAAAATGGATAATTCACTCTAATCTAGATGGTTTTTTTTTTTATATTTTTATGGAAAGCTAAATATTTGAAAAAAATGATAAATGTCAATTAAAAAAATGATAATTTGTCATCAGTTCCTATGCTATAAACTTTATTCAATACATAATTTTCTCTCGAATTAATGTTTCGTTACCATAATTCATACAGATAACCAGGATTCGCTCTTATGAGCAGTGATAACCGTACACTTGTATGCAAACCACTGGTCAAATTAGCGAATTTGGTCTATACATGCTTCTTATAGTATCCTTAGTGTTTGAAATGTATTTGTCAAGTTGTTTGTTTGTATATATGTTTGTTTGACCTTGTTGGTTTATTGTACATCATTGTTGTGTAACAAGAAACTGTATAGTTTACGTTACTTCAATAAAACATCTATCTATCTATCTATCTAAAATGATTTTGGTGTTATGTAAGGCTAAGAATTTTGAAATGAGGTGAAAAACAATGTCTGTATAAATGATATGTAATTCAAAATGTATCTGATAAATGAATACTATATCCTCTCATGTTATCTTTCTGAGGACCTTAACAAAGATGTTATCAATTAGTAATATTCTGATCACCCAAGTTCCTAATCAGTAGTCAACAGGAGGTTATGCAGGTGTATCACTTCAAAGAGTTTATGGTCATCATTTCATTGCTTTCCAACAGAGGTGTTACTGCTGAGAATTCAGCAGTTTTTGAGCCAAGTTTCCCCTGACTGAGATTGAGAATAGCATGTGCAAAAATATCTCATTTAGCTGAATTTATTAAAAAATTAAGAATTCTAGGTGAGGAATTTTAACAAATCAATGGCTCAGCTCAAAACAGGTGTAACTGCGTGTATAATTACAGGCAGTTACAACTGTTTTTCGCTGAGCCAACAAAAACTTTCACTAAATTACATTTTGCTTTGAGATTTTTCTCTCATTAAGCCAATTTCAATGAGATTTCTGGTAGAAAAAATGAGAGAATGTTTCAATATCTCACCCAAAAATGACGCCTGCAAATACTCAGGACCCTTAACAAACGGCTGAAGGGACCGCATGCATATCATACGTATACCGGTATATGAAAAAAATCATCTCTAAATTTTCCAGTGCTTTTAGTCCTTTGTTTTCAATGCTTTTGTGAAAATAGATTTTCAAGCAGCTTGACCCAAGAGTTGAATTTGGACGTTTTATAGTTTAAAATTATAACAGGCTAGAACTGGACTTTAATCGGTCAAATTTAAGACAACACTTTTATGATGTTTTAATCTCTCTCAATCCAAATCTTCTGTTCCATTTACCTTGTGACCTTGTCTAAACTATTCAATATTATATGCAGGAAAACTCGCCTATAATTTATGGTTTCTTTATAGAATAATGAATTAAATTATGTTTTTACGAAATTAATTGTAATCTTTTGTAATCTCAATTATGATATTGAAGATTTATTGTTGGTTTAATGGTAACAGAATTGACTATAATTGAGCCTGTGCATGATCAACATTTTCAATAATTTCAAAAGTGCATCTGCACAGTCTGACAATAGTCCTCACTATGCACTTTGTAGATAGATAGGGTCTCAAATTGTCTTTAGACAGTCAGATAATCTTCTAATTACACTATGTGACTGTCTAGGCTGCTAGATCTTTATACTTCAAGCACATGTCAAATTGTGGGAAATGTCACGCACAGGGTACGGACAAAACCCCACCAGGACAAAACCCCATCAGACAAAACCCCACCAGGACAAAACCCCACCAATATATTTGTCAAGTAGGACAAAACCCCACCATTTCATATAAATATTTTTATTATGCCCCCGATAGGGAGGCATAATAAATTTGACTTGTCCGTCCGTCCGTCCGTCTGTCTGTCCGTCCGTCCGTCCGTCCGTCTGTCCGTCCGTCCGTCTGTCCGTCCGTCCGTCCGTCCGTCATTCCGTCCAAAAACTTTAACATTGGCCATAACTTCTAAATCAAAGCGGTGTCGGGGGCATTGTCATCTTACAGTGACAGCTCTTGTTGAAATCTATATTGATGTAATTATATTTTTATACAATTAATGAAAATAATCATTTAGTTGTTAATAATTTCATTAAAATCATTTGAATAGTATCATTTTTTTCAGATTTTGACTCCTACTTTACTTTGTTGAAACAGTGATAGTGCAAAATTCCAGTTACAAACTTTATAGCTAATTCCTTTAAACTTTTAAATAGTAAACATTTTTTTTTCAGTTGATTTGATATTTGTCCAAGATAAGCATTGCCCACAGACGGTAAATCTTAAGGTACCCATTTCTATCCCCTATGGCAGGAACCATCATTTCTGACTATTTGTCTCCCACCAATAGGATGATAATCCTAAGCATGTGGGGTAGCAGCTTGAGACTTGAAACGGATGTAATGGTAGTTCTGGTGTGAGGAATACAATGAATCCATTGTTAGATGCTCCAGCCACTTAAATATGTCTGAAAAATTGCTTAAATCGGTGTAAAATCTCTTTCAATCAAAGAAGCAAATCAGATAAAGGAAATATTGCTTTTCGCTTTATTTCAAATCTTATATTTATAAGGTGCATTTAATTTCTCCTTTGCAATACTCCTTAAAATGAAATTATGTTATAAAGGAACAACAGAAATTATATGAATAAATAAATATATTTTCACTTTCAACTCTTACACTATAATATATATTGTTGGGGTTTTGTCCTGAAGGGGTTTTGTCCTGATGGGGTTTTGTCCTGGTGGGGTTTTGTCTGGTAGGGTTTTGTCCCGGTGGAGTTTTGTCCTGGTGGGGTTTTGTCCTACACTCGTCACGCACAGGCTCAATTAGGATTATCTACCTCTATGTACAGTTAACATACATGATTCTTTTGTAAATGACAATAAGATGATTCCATAATTTTCTGTGTATTCTGATTGGATTAAAAATTTGGTTTTATTTCTCAAAGAAAACAATATTGATCGAGTATGATGCCATTTTTTAAGCTTCTACAAAAATAGATTTGTAAGAAATCTGTTTCGTTATTGACAAACCTTCACATTTTTGCTAGATGACATTTCATTATAAGATATGAAGAGAATATTTGTTGGTTTCATAGAAGTATGAAACTGAAAACCAAATCACACTCGTGTATGAATCTGCTTAGTGAAGTCCTACAGTGTGGTTAGGTTTTTAGTTTCATACCTCAATGAAATCAACAAAATACTCTCTATGTCTCTTAAATAAACACTTATGCAATAAATTGTCTTCATTTAAATTGGTATAAGTGACCACTGACCAATCAAAAAAAAAAGGCAAATGGGACTTGATAATAATTACAAGAATTATTTTCTTTCACCTCAATCATTTCCGTACTGTCTTTTCTTGAGGGCCTCAAATAGAGGTATTGTGTTGGAAGGTGGTGATGATATGATGCACATTCATTTTTTTGTTTTGAATGTTGACAGTTCTGTATTGAGTGTGAAAGACTTGATAAATGCCTTAATAAAACCAGATGTTGGTATATACCTATTTCAGTATTTGCAAAATTATCGTAAATGCATTATTTCTGTTCATGCAGTTACAATAGTTTGCATTATACTATCGACCAGACTACAAATCTAAAAAAACAGATGTTGTTACTTTAAAAGGTGACAAGAGCAAATAGTCATGAGCTAGCTGCTTCCTTATCAAGTGTTAATCTAGAGTTTTCTCAGTTCTGTTAGCATTAGGGTCCTGCGGTTAGGCCATCTTGATAAACTGTCTTAAACTTGTTTATGCCATTACCAACTAAAAATGGCTTTTAATGCTTTCTTTTCATCTCTCTAGTCTTAATGTAGTTGATTTCAGCCATTAATTTCTGCCATTATTTCCAAACAACTTATTATGTGACTGCCTGAAATATACCAGTACATAAGCTTTAGAGGACATCTTTTCCTTGGCCAAAAGAAATTTAAGTACCCAGCCAGCTAATAATGAAACACATTGTATTTATGTGCCATTATAGAGAAGAACTGGAAACTTCTGGCTCATGATGAGATTTCCATATGGCTATGTCAAAAGTATCAATAACTAAAATGTCAGAGGAAAGATTAAGGTGAACTTTGCTTTAGAATTGAAATAAACAAGTTGAAATAACCATGCATGTGCTGTAGTGCAAACATTGTAAGAGACTATTTCATGGTGAGATACATAGGTGAAGGTCTGATCGATTGGAGAATTTATAAAAAAAAGAATGAGATTGTGTAATTTTGAAAACTGGAATAAAAAGTATATTTTGTAATTTTACAATATCTGTCTGTGTTTGGTGGAAATAATATTTTAAGACCCATTAACCCTAATGTCCAAACTCCTGTGAAGAATATCTTCATCCTTGTATACTGTTAGTGAATTTCCATTTTGACGAGGGAAACTGATTAAATATTCCAATGAAACTGTCATCAACCCTGTCTCATTGGAACTCATTTGAATTGAATATAGTTTTGCAAAAATTTGGGTTTTTACTTCCCCTGAGCCTAAAGCAATTGAGCTATATAGAGGGGGTATTTGAAATTGAAATATTTTAATAATACTTACACAAACCATGTTTTTTAGGCTCTCATTGGAATCATCTTATCAAGACAATTCAAATGAGTACCCATAATACATGGTTTTATTGAGAAATAAAGATTTTAAGTTGCTTTTACCCCTTCCTATCTGTTTTTCTGGCCTATAGCTGAACAGAATATGGTATAGCAAAGTTCAAGGCGTGATCAGGCCTCAAGGTCTTATGGTACACCACATCTTGACAACTTGTTTTCAACAGATGTTCTGGCTATTCCATTCTTCTGATGTTTTTGATGGATTTCTAATAAAAACACTGCCAGTAAGATCATAGTTCTGTTTGGATCACTGGTTTCCATTGACATTGTTTGACTGTATTGTTTGGGTTCCTCCCAGAATTGCACTAAATGAATCTTGAAATGTTCCAGGATGTTTTCTACCTTTTGTACCAAAAGAATTGCAACATGTTTTGTTGTACTGGTCTTAATGATGCATTTTCTAATTAAGGAAAAGCTTTGTCTGTAGACCACTGCAGAGGTACCTTTTGGAATCCTAGCTTTAATGATTAAGTTCATAAAAACTGATTGAGTTATGAAATATTAGATTTATTTCAGAATCCTATATTTCTTCTATATAATTTTTACTTGATGTATAAATGAAAAAAAAATGTTTGTTTTTTTCTTACCAAAATAATAATGGAGAACAATGATTTAAGAAGTAGCATTCTTAACCCTTGTCATGTTGAGCCCGTAATATTCCTGCTTTGGCAGGAGCTATAGACAAACATCAGCCTGCACATATGAGCAGTCTGATGCTAGTCTACACCACCTGTTTCTCACTTTTACACCTGAATTGTCAATAGACTAAGTTTTTCAAATAAAAATTGACTTACAGTTTATACTTTCAGTGCTTTTTGCCCTTTGATTTTGATGAAAATTTTTTAGCCAAAATTTATTCAGCATGACAAGGGTTAATTCATCAGGTCTCAAATAGATCAGTGCTTCCAATAAGTTTTCACTTCAGCAGTAACTTTTGTCAAAGTACTATCAAACTACTATGTCACTGTGGGATGGTGATCACCTAAAATTTATGATGTAACCAGATTTTTCCATGAAAAATCACTTTCTTACTCTGATTAACTCCCTCATAATGATGTAAAAAGTGCACTTGACTGAAAGTACATTTCTTATAGGAAGGAAAAAGGATGACTTCTGGGAAAAATATGATTTTGACTGTAGGAAAACATACAATTATTACTTTGTACTACATATGCTTTCATATAAGTACTTTGTCATGTTTTCTTGTACTCTAAAATTAATTGCACTTTCAATTTACAAATCTTGCATCATTAACATGTATTATCAAAAAATGAAGAAACCAATGACATTCTGAAAGAGATTTGATTTTATCAAATCTCTTTTTCAGAATGTCATTGGTTTCATCATTTTATTTTTAACCATACAATTTTAAATTAAAAGTACATTAATTGTAGAGTACAATACTATACAACAAATTACTTGTATGAAAGCGTACATAATTCTCCTAATAAACTTTCCTGGGAGCTATATATAACATGGTCTGGGAGCTTTAATTTAGCATGCATTTTCTGATGAAAAATCATCAAAAGATGTCTTTAAGGCCCTTTTCCCTTTAATTTTAGGTAAATTTCCTCTTAACAATCATAAAAAGGATTGTTTTGGTGAAATTTACATCCAATCAGAGAAGAAATCTAAATAAGCTCTTAAAATTTAGGCATTTGAAGTGGGTTTTCTTAATAAGAAATGTAGGGATGCTACTATTATTGAGGGCGCTACTATTAGGGGAATTATGGTACTTGAAAATAAAAATCAGACAGATTGATTAAAGTGACTGGACTTATACATGTAACTGATATATCATTTCTGCACATTGCATCATATCCTAGTGACTGTAGAATGATGATTTATATCTAAACATACATTTAGTGGCTGTAGAATGGTGATTTATATCTAAACATGCAGCCTGCTAGGAATTCGCTGTCTCAGACTCATTTGACAGGAAATTAATGATCAATGGAAAAGAAATACCATATTTCTTATAATAAATGATCCTCTGTGCTTATTAAAGGAGTTGAAAAAGCCTTTGCTTATGATCACATGTTGTATGATTCACTATAGAAGCAAACATTGTTTTTACTTACCTTTTTTGTACGGACTATTCTCTAAATTTTAGGCTTAAAAAAACCTGATCATTCAAAATGAATTGAAAAAATTAAGATAAGGGAGAACTTTGAAAGCTTAATACATAGTAGCTTTAAGACTGCTTCTTCTAATAAGGGAATAATTTACTGACACAAAATGAACCCACAAACATTTAAGCCCCTGTGGGAGCATTCAGTCTTAAATTTAAAATATTTTTTATGCCCCCGTATCGAGAGATCGGGGGCATATTGTTTTACTCATGTCTGTCTGTCTGTCTGTCCGTCCGTCTGTCCAAAAACTTAACCCAAAAACTTAACCTTTGCCTTTTCTCCAAAAGTATTTGACATACAAAGCTATACACCAAAGTCATGTGACAAGGTCAAACTTTAAAAAAAAATGCTGTTCCGGGGGCATTCGTGTTTCACAAACACATCTTGTTTTTAACTTTCATTAGGATAATACATGTTATACAAATATATTTTCTCTTTAAACTTGAGATAGATATTTAACAGTTAATGAAAATAACCACTGGTAGTCTGACTACCACATACTATTTCATACAGTGCCATTGACTACCCCTGTATGTAGTGCAAAGTGATAAAATGTATATAACATGCATACATTAGTCTGTAATGAAAATACCATTAAGTCTAGCACATTATTACTAAATGTGAAAATTATGGTACCAAATATGCTGTTACTTTATATACAGTAATAAAAATGTGTTATATGTACTTTACAGGGGTGTGGAAATATGAGTTTTCTCCACTTGTCCCTGGACAAGTAAAAGCGAATTTTCTACTCGTCCAGAATCAAAATGAACTTGTCCACTAAAGAGTAAATAGAAAAATTTGAAAAAAACGAAACATTGCCTTTTGATGAAGAAAATGCTGGTATGCAGCATTTTCTTCATTAAAAACAATGTTTTCTACCCTATGATATGAACATTAGGATGATTTCTCTCTTAATTATTTTAAGTAACATTCCAAGATTTGCCCTGGTATTCACTTGTCCTTGGACAAGTTGCTTAGAAAAATTTGCTTGTCCTCATGTACAAAAGCCCGAGTTGGACAAGTCGGGCATGGGAATTCCACACCCCTGTACTTTATGTTCCTTTTAGTATCAAAGACTAAAAAGCTTTTTTTTTTTCATAACAAAAGTTTTACCCTTGTCATGCTGATTTTTTTAAAGAAAGAAAAAAACTGCATTAGAATTAAGGTGTCATACAGAGCTACAGATAGAGGGGGTATATTGGTTTTTAAATTTGAATAATTTAATTATTCCCATAAAAACACTATGTTGTTGGTACTCATCGAAATGTCTCAGAGAGACGATTCAAATGAGTACCAGCAACATAGGGTTTCATTGTGAAATAAAGATTTTAGACCGACTTTACCCTCTCTTATCTAGACCCCTGGTCATATAGCATGAATGCACTTTAATTGAGTCTGTATTTATTTTTGAAATGATAATTTTCAAAATTTTGTGGTATAAAAAGGAAAATGCGGTGGTAAAGACTAAGATCAGACTGTACATAGTGTGCAGATTGATTCTTGTCTATGCCTCCTGCCTAATCAGGGATATTTATTCAAAAGAAATCAACCTCAAATTATATATCAGGTTATAGTGCGATTTTATTAACTTGAATCTGACCCCTGCTATTTAAATGAATAAAGATGTGATTATTCCTACTTGGCTTTGCATGTGCTTTCATAGGAATGAATAACAAACGATACTGAATGTATTATGCATTTTGTTTATTGATAAAATATGTCCGTAATTGTTATTTAAGCATTTTTTCCACAGAGGTCAAAGTCGGGTCAAATTAACCAGGCTATACCTAAGATAACAGCCTAACAACTGTGGCAATGTTATATGTCATATACTTGTATAATATTTGCACAAAATTATAATCTCTTGTTGCATTTATCTATGTGGTATATATTTTTTTAACTGTACAAGATTAAAATTAATGTGGGTTGATCAAGTACAGGCTTAAAAGGTCAACTTTCCTTTTCATTGTTAAAATTGCATCACCAAAATGTTGGATTAAGTTTTCACTAATAGCACTTATTGATCACCAATAATCCATTACAAAAATACTTTTCCAATGAGTGGCTTGAGAATGTGATGATGCAATGGCATTGGCTTGAAGCATGCTATTGCATTGTACATTTTTGATGTTTCTTTCTTGATAAAAACTCGAGGATTTATTTGACATTTATTTAGATGATTAAACGAGACTTACTTGGAAGTTGATGTTTGATCTGGATTCTATCGTCTTCCTAAATAAGCTAGGTGGTCCTTATCCAACTAGGCTAGGATTTCCTTATCAACATAGGTGCAAGACAATTCAAATGAGAAATCAGATCAATTCATTAGATGTTTAAGCAATTTGTTTCAACATAAAGGCTTTTCGATAATCTAAAGTCTCTAAGTGATTGATTGTAAGGGGTATAAAACAACAACAACAAAAGAAACATTACATGAAGTTAGTGTTAAAGTTTAAATAGACTAAAATGTAAGGGAAGTTGAAAGGAAAATTGATGATTTTGGAACAGATAACAGAAATATTTCTATTTTATGTCCCTTTGTGTTCCTGAGCACTCCCTACATATTTGGTATGATAAAAATGATCCTTTCTTTTATTGTGTTGAGTATGAAATATGACTTTATATGTCTGCTACTCTTTGTTCTCGCAGTCTGTTAATTACAGAGAATATTCATGGAATCAGTAAGTTAAGGGTTAAAACATTGATTTTCAACCAGGAAACAATGGTAAAAAATGACGAGAAATGCATCAGTCAATTGTTATCCAATTACTCTCCATCAGTCTTGTGTAATTACTTGAAACTCATAATATGTACAGTCATGTACATTTAACTTCTCTCAGCTTCATAATATTCCTTGGTCACTTTTTATAATCCTGTTGAAAGACAGAAAATATAAGCCTGTGCATGATATTTCCAACCATTTCACTTTGTGCGCGAGGACCAACAACAGGTAGCTTAAACACGGACACAATGCATAAGAATAAATGCTGACCACCTGAGCTGCAATTAAAACAATATTATGTATCTATAAAGTGCATCGTGAAGACTCTGGTCAGACTGTGCAGATGCACAGGCTGGCCAGAAGTTTTGCTTTGCACACATGTGAAATTGTTAAAAATGTCACACACATGCTCATATTATGTGATTCACCATTGCATCCAGCGACTGGATGGGTAGGCCACAACCACTTCTTTGTCCACAGCAAAAATCAGTCAGCTTATGTCCAATTGACTAGGCCCTTATGCTCATCATATGATTACGGAGAGCAGTGCAAAAGAACTGTAACTCTACTGAATAGCTTAAATTTATATAACTTTCCCTTTGTTGTTCATCATATTTGGACATCCTGTATTGACAGGCATATCTTGTGAAAATTTGCCACCTTGATAAAGATTTTACCAAATAGGGAAATAATTAGTAAAATGCTTTAACAGTTATCTTCCTTGAAAAGAAAATATTTGCTCTTTGACAGAGAACATGTTATTAGGTTTTAAGTGAATGCCTTGGAAAATACCAAATAAATCACGAAGCTTAGATGACAATAACAAAGACACCAATTTAAGGTGTTATCATTAATTATACTTTGGTTTTGTCTGAAAACTGCCAAGCTAATATAGAAGACTTTTACAAAAAGGTAAAATCAATTAATAACATATTCATTTCTATTTTAAATGTTATGTCAAATTGACCAAAATTTCATTTTTTTCTACCAGATCTATTTAAGTATGTGAATATGTAACAAAGATGCTGATTGGATGATAGGTAAACTGTTGTTTTCAATGAGTGTTTCCAATGATGTAATGTTACACCAGACCAGTTGCAAAATAAACAATCCAATTAACATTAAATCATAAATAGCAGCACATGAAAAGAATGTGGGTGGGTTATTTATTGATGAAAAAGAATTGTGAATTTGATGAAATGTTGCATCATCTTAACCACAAAGGTATCAAGACTATTTTTTTGTGTTGTAGACTTGATTCAATCTGTCTGGTTCAACTAGTTGCAAACATATTAAGTTTTGTCACAAGTAAGGTGGGGTGAATCCATTATAATGGCTACTTATATGCAAACAAGCCGCTGCAAGAATGTTGAAAGTAATTGTAAATTACTTTGCACAACAACATCTGTCAATAAATTTAACACTTGCCATTAAATATGCTGTCTTCTTCATTCAACTGGGCAAAAAGCTTGGAGGTAGAATGAATAAATCTTGACAGACATGGGGTTGACCGTTGACCAGATGACCTTGTAAAACATGCTTCAGTAAGCTTCTTTATATTAGCATACAGAATCTATGAATACTAATTTGACTAGATAAGTCAGATATGACTTAAAGAAGATTGTTCTTCAGCTTCTATAGTGATGGTGCAATTGTGATATTTAGCATATACCCTCTTAAATAAACTTCTGTATAAATCATGTAAATCAGTAAAAAGTTCACAGAAAAGCGCCCTCTACCCCTTCTTAAAACTTTCAATATCAAATTCTTGAATGTTCTAGAATTTTAAATGACAGTTCAAGAAGTAATAATTCTAGGACTGGTTCAAGAACTGTAGTTCTAGAACTGATTCAATGACTAGTTCTTGAACCACTTCTGGAACTTAATTTCTTGAACTTGAAAAATCATTTATGCTAGTGGGTTTATAATGATGAAGTGGTCGTGTTTGATACTCTCAAAATTCCAACTTTGGAATAAACTCTTTTATTTGTCTTTAGCCCTTGTCATGCTGAACATGGGATAATTAAACTTTGGCAAGAGGTATAGATTAAGAGTAGTGCATGTAATTATTTGCCTATTGATCTCAGTCTAAACCTCAAGATCTTCCTTTGAAAGCTGGAACAGTTTAAAAATTATATTTTCCAAAGAAAAAACCTTGTCAAACAATTAGAGCATCCAGTGCTTTAGTCCCTTTGTTTTAACTGAAATTTGGCAAGGATTTGTATTAGCTTGACAAGGGTTGTTGGACTGTCATTCTAAAGGTCCTGGGTTGGATTCACGATGGCAGCACTCATTCTTTCCTATTTGGTTCTCACTAATTGGTCGATAAATTGTAGACATGTGCAGGATAGCAGCTGGGGCCTGTTTCACCAATACATTTAGGACGCATTTTTGCCTTACCGATGACTTACCACATATAATAGACAAAAACCACGTATCAACAATCTACCAATACCTATGTAAGATGATTGTTGTTCTTACTGTTTAAAAAGTCATTAGTAAGACAAAAATACGTCTTAAATGTATTGAAGAAACTGGCCCCTGGAGTCCTAGGAAAGGATGTAATGGTAGTACTCAGGTGTGAGAAATATTAGGAAACCATTGTTAGGTGCCCCAGCTGCTGCAATATAGCTGAAAGATGATTGAAAGCTGCAAAACCCCATACAAACTAACAAACATTGACAAGGGTTAATTTTAGATGTTTTAAGGTAAAAGCAAAGAAGTAAAAACTCTAGAAATGACAAGATGAAACTGATAGTGTAACTACCATCAAAGGAGAAAACTCTGTTATAGACATTTCCGCTTGTGTCTCCAAGTCTTTTGAACATGAATATTCATAAGCATTAGACTTAATACATATGAGGCTTTTGTAATTCATGCCCAAGAACAATTTTTGTACAATGGTGGAATATATAAGGCCAATTAATTGAAGGGACACATAAGTGTACTTGTGTATATTTTTGCAAATAATAGATTTATTAACTAAATAAAACCTTAAAAACAAGAGAATTATTAGACTATGCCTTGCCTTGTTGGTTCTTTATAGAATATGTAGATTTTCGGTGATAAACCTTTGATTTTGTGGATTATATACATTGAATTCTAAAATTATTTCTGTATAAACCGATAATTTTAGCTCACATAATCAGATAATGAATGAAATTGTATGCAAAATATTTTGAAATCCTTATCTAAATGTCAATTGGAATCAATACTCCTCCGAGCTTTAACAAAAATCTGTAGGATAATGGAAGCTCCATAAGGAATCGTAAATGCATTTGGCTTGTTTAGACTGGAGATTCAGTGTCAGATAAAATGTTGTTTACTTTATTGACTTCCTGGGTGTAATGACAACAGATTCCTTTACATTGGAAAGACGTCTAGATAAAAATAAAGATGAGGTTGGGTGTGGGGTAGTGTTGGGCAATTGGTTTAAAATCACAATCGATAATCATTTTTAGTTAGAAAAGTAAATCAACTAATTATCAATTGTATAATCGTTTCTTAGAAAATAATACAGTACTCCCAGTATCATTCCTTTGAAAAATGAATATGAAAGGCTAGTTAAAACTCATGACCCAAAGACTCATCCTGCAGATTTATCTACCAACTCTATGGGTCAGCATGAAACAGTTGTAACTGCCTATAAACATATAGGCAGTTACAACTGTTTCATGTTGAGCCAGTGAACTGATATCAGTTCTGTAAATGTTAGGAACTGATTAATCGATTATGAAACTTCTTAGTTGATTATCACAATTGCAAGCCCAAACCAACTGATTATGGATTATAATGGATTAATCTGTCCATCACTAGTGTGGGGTTGGTGTGGCTGTAACTTTAAATATTTATTTATAGACAAAACTCTTATTTGTGGGAACTTATTGGAATGATCTCAATGAGTACCTACAACAAAAGGTGTTTGAAAGATTTGTTGAAATTAATCAAGAAGTCAAAATCTTTATTACAATACCCTCTATCTTTAGCTGAATTGTATATTAATGAACTTCCCTGTAAATTTTAAGGTGCTAAGTCTGTTTGAGAATTGGAGGACAAAACGGATTTGTATTTTCATTCAGAAAATATTCTTGATTGTAGTCTATACATATGATATAGGTTTTAGCTTTCTATAAGAAGCTAATATTCCTCTGTTGGTCTAGGATTATCTCCATCAATATATTGTATTTGAACTATTAATTGTTTTCCTTGTAATGAAATAGGCTTTGATTGATTATTTCATAGACATGCTGCATTTCAGAGTCAGCCATTTTGCATGAAAAAAGTTTTTTTTTAATAGAAATTTATGACCAGTTAATGAAAAATCCAAATATTTATGAGTTATAAAAACAATCAAAACATTCTCTGACCCAGATGGAGGGGTATAACTACAATAAAATAATATCTTCTGCAATGTGTGCCTTTGACAATTATTTGTTGAAAATATTTGATCAAAAACACATATATCACAATTGCTGGTTCCATTCTATTCCTTGAGAATATAAAAAGTTTGATGTAATTATTATGCACACCATATTTCTCCTAATAAAAGCTCATGGGAGCTATATGACATATGATATATATATGATATATATAACATGGTTAGGGAACTTTTATTTAGCATGCATTTTCTGATATATAAAAATCATTAGAATTGACATCTTTTAGGCCCTTTTCCCTTTAATTTGAGGTGAATTTCCTCTCAACAATCATATAAATGTTTGTTTAAAGGAAATTCATCACAAATTAGAGAAAAAGTCTCAAAAAGTTCTTAAAATTTAGGCCTATGATGTGGGGTTTCTGTTTCTTAGTAGAAAATGTAGGGGTGCTACTATGAGGGAAGGCACTATTTTAAGAGGAAATACAGTATTCATTTTACAGATAAGCCATAAATGAACTAAAGCAAAAAAGGTGGCTCAACACTTTCCTTCCCAAAAAAGAGCATAGAGTTAATTTCCCTTGTAACATTTCAAGGACAAAATGTGATTTTGAAATACAGATACTGGCATTTCTACAAAGGTCATCTTGTTGTTGCATATTTTTTGACAAGATTTTATATGCTGCAGAGAAAAATCACTAAATTCCAATCATATCTTGTACCATTGCTAGTTTGATATTTTATGAAAATCTAGGATGCTTTTAGGCATTAGTTGTATGCAATTAAAATGTTTTCTCACCAAAAAGGCGAAAAAAAATCATCAAGTTAAAATGTCATCTGCAAATACTTTGACTTTTGGCCAGTCTTAACCCTTGTCATGCTGAATGAATTTGGGCTAAAAATTTTCATCAAATCAAAGGGCAAAAAGCACTGAAAGTGCCAACTGTATGTCAATTTTTATTTGAAAAACTAAATCTATTGACAATTCTGGTTTGAAGAGAGGAACAGGTGGTGTAGACTAACATCAGACTGCACATATGTGCAGGCTGATGTTTGTCCATAGCTCCTGCCAAAGCAGGAATAACTAATCCGGGTTCAGCATGACAAGGGTTAAATTTGGTCATCTGGTGATGGGTTAAAGGGAATCTTCATCACCCATTACCAATATGTTAGGATGCAAGAGTAATATTCTATTGAAAAGTTTGGTAGCTGCCATCTAATTAATAATGGTATTGATTTGCACCATTGATGTCCATTTTAGGATGTTATGTCCACCCTATTATTCTGGTATTTTGTTTGTTAAATCACCATACAAAGCTTGTTGATCCAATATATTGAACAACAATATGCTTCCTGTCTGATTATACAGATCTTTTCATGGTTCTATGTCAACTATATCAAACTCCCACAAAAAGAAGACTTAAATCAAAACAAGTTTAATTTATGTCAATGCTGTTTTGTCCGTATATTTTCTTTCGTTTAAATTCTTCTCTTTGATTTCATCTTTGGTATCACCTTACTCGTATATCAATCTTGCTTTAAAGATCAAAAATTTAAAATAGATAAAAAAAGAAATCTATGGCGACGACATTCATCCCTGCAACTATTGAACTTCCACCAATGGGTTGATACATTGTAATTGTAGACCAATGTGGGATAGCAGCTGTTGGCTTGGAAAGGATGTAATGGTAGAACTGTTATGAGAAATACCAGGAAACAATTGTTAGGTGCTCCAGTTGCAGCAATATGACTGAGATATTCCTTTAAGTGGCGTAAAACCTAATTCAAACAAAAAAGTTAAAAAAAAAAGAACAAAGACTCCAAATACTGACATTTATTTAGAAATTCCTTTTCCAATGCAGAATCTCTTTGGAATTGCATGTTTTTTTGTTAAAATAAATGAAAAAATATATTGTATGTTATAATACCATATGTTGTTGGAACTCATTTCTAGTGAGTTTAACCCTTCCCTGTTTTACAAAAATTTGGACCTGTCCAAATTCAAAGGTTTTGCAGACGAAAATATAAAGTGGATTTAATTTGAAAAATAACCATTCAATAGGGTAGAAAATAGTGTGTAAAAAGAAGAAATTGCTTGTCAGAAGCAATTTCTTCTTTTTTCACAATGTTTTCTCAATAATAAAATCACAAGCACGTAAAAAGCAGGGATTAAACAGTAAAGGGTTAAACATCATAGGATTAGTTGGTGTCTCTGGTTGGAGCCCTATGTTATGCTGAACCAAGAACAGTAATATTAAATTTGTATCTCCACTCATGTACTCCTAAATTTTATATTAGTTTGGCTATGTTGTGTTTTTCTATATCTAAGTTGGAGCACTATGTTATGCTGAACCCATATTGATTTGGTTTTCTCTCTCTAGTTGGAGCACTATGTTATGCTGAACCCATATTGGTTTGTTAAGGTTGGGGTTTTCTCTCTCTACTTGGAGCACTATGTTATGCTGAATTAGATAGAAACAAGATGGTTTCTTAACACTTATCTATTCTTTCATTTTATGTTGGTGTATCCATATTGGTTTGGTTAGGTTGTGGTTTTCTCTCTCTTGTTGGAGCTCTATGTTATGCTGAATTAGATAGAAACAAAATGGTTTCTTAACACTGATGTATTCTTTCATTTCAGGTTGGTGTATCCATATTGGTTTGGTTAGGTTGTGGTTTTCTCTTTCTTGTTGGAGCTCTATGTTATGCTGAATAGATTTAAACAAGATGGTTTCTTAACACTTACCTATTCTTTCATTTCAGGTTGGTGTATCCATATTCATTTGGTTAGGTTGTGGTTTTCTCTCTCTTGTTGGAGCTCTATGTTATGCTGATTTAGCTTGAACTATGTAAAAAGATGGTTTCTTTACACTCATGTATTCTTTCATTTCAGGTTGGTGTATCCATATTGGTTTGGTTAGGTTGTGGTTTTCTCTTTCTTGTTGGAGCTCTATGTTATGCTGAATAGATTTAAACAAGATGGTTTCTTAACACTTACCTATTCTTTCATTTCAGGTTGGTGTATCCATATTGATTTGGTTAGGTTGTGGTTTTCTCTCTCTAGTTGGGGCACTATGTTATGCTGATTTAGCTTGAACTATGTAAAAAGATGGTTTCTTTACACTCATGTATTCTTTCATTTCAGGTTGGTGTATCCATATTGGTTTGGTTAGGTTGTGGTTTTCTCTCTCTTGTTGGAGCTCTATGTTATGCTGAATTAGGTACAACCATTACAAGATCTGGTGGGGACTATGCTTACATTTTAGAAGCCTTTGGACCTTGTCTTGCTTTCTTACAATTATGGGTACGTACATTAAGTTACTTTGTTTTAGATTTAATAAAGTATGACAAAAAAAGTTACCCAACAGAAATGCAATCTTAAGATTTTTAATTATGATATCTCTTACAGCACTGTAGAATTTCAAATTATTTGTGCAGGATATCCTAAAAAGAAATTTTAAGACATTCTTAAAAATCTAATCCTATATTGGAGATTATCAATTAACCCTTGTCATGCTGAACCTGGAATATTCCTTCTTTAGCAGGAAGTATAGACAAAGATAAGCCTGCATATATGAGCAGTCTGATCTTAGTCTTAACCACCTGTTTGTATTGTTTGACCAAAAATTGTTCAACGATTTAGTTTTCAATAGAAATATTGACATACAATTTCTTCTTTCAGAGCCTTCAGCACTTTGATTTGAGTTTATTTTTGCAAAGAATTTTATTCAGCATGACAAGGGTTAATAACTAGTATGTTGATTCTCTAGTATAGGAAAAAATAAAGGCTCTATCCAGAGTAATGCTAGAACATTTTTGACCCCCTTACATTTAATGGTATATGTATTTAGATCTGAGTTATAGTCTGTTTGACTTCTATATGGACCAACCTTTTCATCAATTACATAAAATTGAGTTTGAATGAAGGATTTGTATGTGGTAAAATCTTAATTTCAGCTTAATACCATTCCAAAATTGAAATATTTTTTGAAAATAAAATGATTTCAAAATAATGATTTTGTCTATCTAGTTAATGTTTATATTTTCGCATTTTCAGCTCTTAAACACGAGGGGTGACGAGGGCTGTTAAAAACAGTAAGAAATTGTAAACATATAGTAAATACACGTGGTTTCATACTATACATTTGAAAGGAGAAATGTCCATTATTCCTTATTTGGACATGCTCATTAGCATATCGACGGTCATGACATCTTGATCTTAAAATATCACGTGATTTGTGACGTTATTACTAGCCTTCTCATCATGTTTTCCTCGAGAAATTCCTAACGACTTCGTTAAATAATACTTTTTGATTGGTCTAAATATGTGGATATGGGGTTCATCTCAGAATATATAAAAACAATTATCAATTATCTGATCAAACGACCTTGAATAAAGAGACAATATATTCAGATTTGATATCCAAAGAAAGTAAAAATTTTCGACAAACTTAATTTTATAAAAAATACTTGATTTTATACTAAAATGACTCAATTAAGATTTTAAACTTTTGAATTTTCCCCTATGTAAATCAAAGCTATTTATGGATATGCAACTCGCTGTTCCGGTTAATACGCACACAATGAGGTATGAAAGGCTGAAAGTTAACATGTAGACGGACGGACAAAATCGTTATTTTACACCTTAAAATTCTGAAAAACAGAATTCGTCATGGTATGAGATGGAAAATATGATATGACAAGAAAAAAATACGTTTCATAAACTCAATACTGAGATTTTCAGCGAAATGTTGGTCCATATAGAAGTCAAACGGACTATAAAGATAGAAACCAAGTGGTTAAGTCAGAGGAACATTATAAATGAAAGACTTTAAGATAAAAAAGAAAAAAAAGATCTTTTAGACAAAGTAATCTTTTATCATATATTAATATGAACTGATATTTGGTTGTGGATTTTTTTTACCTTATCAAATCAAATTCACTTTCTTATTGCAGGTAAATTTAATGATCATTCGACCTACTGCCCAAGCCATTGTTGCATTAACATTTGCATATTATTTCCTCCAACCATTTTTCCAAACATGCGAACCTCCAGAAGCAGCGAAAAGACTTTTAGCTGCTTTGTGTATAAGTAAGTATGTCTTAATTCTGTAATCGTTGTCAAAACTGCATTAAAATGAAAGTGTTGAGTGCATTAAATGCATTCAGTCTGACTTGGTCTCTATTTAGAAAATACTTTTTTCAATTAGTCTTTGGGTTCAGAAATGAAGAGAATATTTGATTTCCATACAGGTATGAAACTTAAAAAACTAAAACCACTATGGATACGAGAAATTTGTAAGAAATCCGCAGAAACCTCAAAGGTCAAGATTGCAGCCAAAGGTCAAAGGTTAGAACAGTGCTAATGTGTATCATAAATTATATATGGCACATTTATGGAAAATATGAAAATGAATTAGCACAAATGTTGTGAGTCATTAGTAGATGTGGAATTTTTAAAGCAATTTATAGGTAGCCATAAGGTCATAGATCAAGGTCAAATGTTGAGGTTGAGCTTTTGAGCTGGTTTCTATTCAATTTAGATCATCAATTTTTTTTCTGCTACCTTTTTCAATACTTAACATATCTTAAATCCATCTTAAGTATTGGAAAAATGGAAAAATATTAGAAAATGAAAAATGAAGCAATTCTGATAGCTGATTGATTCACTTTTTGACTGGATATGAAATAAACCATACATCCACAAATTTTTAGAAAGAGACTTCCTTAATTGGAGAAACATATTAAATGTTTAAGTCAAAGCTGCTGACAATAATTAGGAGGAAAAAAGCATTTCAGTTCATTTACATGCCATATCTTTTTTTGCCATTAGTGGTCACAAAAAATGTATCTGTTATTTTGAGGTCAGTCATTTATTATGACATAAGAGTGTCTAGGTCAGCATGAATTTGGAAGATGGTTAATTTGATTTATATACCGTAGGACCCAAATGAAAACTTGAAGGTCTTTGATTTTATTATGTTTACTGCTGGGAAATTCTAAAGAATTGGTGAACTCGAGTCTTGAACATTACACTGTTAAATATACTGTCTTTTGAATTTAATTATTCATTCTTCTTTTCTATTGTTTTGCTTGTTGTCTGAAGATTTAAATCAGTGGTGAATTTTTGTTAGCTATGTTTTGTAAAAATATTGAAATTTTCTCAGGATGAGCTTCACAATGTATTGGATAATTATGTATACAGTTGGGGGTCAACTTCAGAAAATAACAGAAAAACAGTTTTCAATTCTTTTCTGAATTTGGCTAAATTATGGTGACTTCTGTATAAAGCTTTTCTGTTGGTCAAAGCATGACTTATTTGCAATGTTATCAATATTATAATCATAATTTTTTCAGTTTCTAAAACTACCCTGTGTTTAGGTTGACAAGGTATCCACCGATATTTTAAAAATAGTCCCCCCTCCCCTTGCTGGCATTAGAAAAAACTTTCCTTGAACATTTAGCAGAAGATTTCTTCTGAAAAGCAGGGCTGTTTGGTGTGGTCACAGGATATCTGCATTTTAATGTGGTTATAAGCCAGTGACTGCAACATCTGGCAGATGCAAAGCTGTTTGGGGTCAAAGGTCATAATAGTTCACATACATTTCTTTATGGTTCATAAATTTTTGTACTAAATAACCTGTTATTGCAGCTTTTTCGAGTGAAAGGGAGCTGATAGTGTAGTGGCCCTGCTTGAATTGAGAAAGATATGTGACCTGTTAGGCAAAAAGATAATCGGAGTAGTGCATAAAGTGATGACCCAAGTCAGTCTGTGCAGGCAGACTAGGACTGAAACTTTATGCACTTGGCTGATTTCTAAATCCAGAATGTTCATCGAACATTGCTGTAATAAAATAATCGAAATTCAACTTTTATATGACCTCTACTGATGCCAATATGTTTTCAAATATTTTCAAATGTACATGTTTATATAATGTGACCTGTCACACAAAAAGAGACTATCTGGGAACAGTCTGTAAAATAAACATTTGAAAGAGTTACGTTCTAGTTAAGGTCAGCTAAAGGTTGCATTTTAAATATTTTTGCACAGGAGGGTAAATTGATTATTCTAGATTCAGAAAATTAGTAAAATGCAAAAAGTGTTGACCCTTGTCAGTCTGTGCAGTCTGACTGTAATTGAAACTTTGCGCTCTACCGAGATAGCCCCTTTTCGTGTGATGGATCAAGTATGCATTTTGAGACCACTCCTGAAGATTCCAATATTTTGAAACTTTTCAATATTCGATGGCTCAGTGTGAAACAGTTGTAACTGCCTATATGTTTATAGGCAGTTACAATTGTTTCACGCTGAGCCATCAATAGTTTAGTTAGTTTATACTAATTTATTTTAGTTCGATTGCGACGAAAGCTTAAGCTTTTAGAATCGCTCTCGAACACTCAATCCTGGTGTTTTCACGTCCCGAGAGAGAGGCAGCGGTTTAAACCCACTGCTACCCATTTTTACAGCTGGGTGAACTAGGGCTGGCTATTAAGTGTTTTGCCCATAAACACACCCCGTCGACAGTAGGGCTCGAACCACGGACCTCAAGGTCACGGGTCGAGTGCATTTACCACTAGGCCACCGAGGCAGTTGAGATATCAAATCATTTTCTTTGACAAGCATGTATTAAATTATGATCAGCCAGTCTATGAAGAAGAATAATTCATGGTTCAAGGCAAAACTATCGTATTTGGGTATAGATATGTGGGCACTTTTAATAGTTTTGTGCTGACCCCATTAATATATTCATCAATAGAAAATAAAATGTTAGTGTCTTAAAATGTCAGTTATCTGGTCGATGTTTGGAGAATTTTTCATGGTAAGGCTTTGCCAAGTCATGAAAATTCCTTGCAGCCTAGACCAGATAACATTGATGTTTTAAGACACTTACTTGTTATTCTATTTATCATGCAAACATTTTCAGCACTTGATTATTATAAACCCTTAAAAATCACAGAAATTTAGGTGAAAGTGTATGTACTGGTAAATTGTTTTTAAAAATAGACTGCTTGATATCATTTTATGTTATCAGACAGGTGATATCAGGTCTATACAGGCTTCATTGCATGATAAATGTTAATAAACTTTTTTCAGGTATTTTAACATTCATCAATATAGCCAGTGTAAGAGCAGCAGCAAAGATACAAGACATATTTACGATTGCCAAATTATTAGCCCTTTTACTCATCATAGGAACTGGGGTAGCCATGATTGCCATGGGTAAGTTTGTCCTATAGCCTTAGATATAGAGGATAATAGTTTCTTTTATTATCATCACTGTTTTTAGATTTGGTTTGTTTGAACGAGTGTTTTGCCACTTTTAACATTTTATCAGTTATATGGCGGAGGCTGGAGCAACTTACAATGGCTTCCTGGTATTTCTCACACCAGTACTAGCATTACATTCTTTCTTAGCCTCCATCTGCTATGCCACATAGGTCTATGATTATCAACCCATTTGGTGGGAGACAAATTGTCAGAGAGAATGAGTGTTTCCATCTTGGATCGAACCTTGGACTTCTAAACTAATAGTCAGATGGGCTACCAACTGTGCTATGACATGGCAGTCTTTTGTTTAAGAGAAACCAAAGGTATTGCTACAACCTTGGTGTCATCATCATCATCATCAACCAAGTCATTGTCATTGACATTGTTGTCCAAAAACAATTTACTATATCTTTTGTATTACCAAAAGCATTTACTTGAAACTTGGCATACAAATTCATTATTTGGAGAGCAGCCTATTGTATCAAGGGGAATAACTCCAGATGCATTTTGGGCTAAATATGCACCTTGAATTTTTATGCACTTTCCAACACCCATCAGCCAAGTGTAGTTATTTGTAGGTTTTGCTCTTGTTAACATTTCATTGACTTAAAATCGATATTTTTAAACTTCTTAAAAATTTCTCAAACTTTGTTGTCTGATAATGCGTTAAATGATTTCAGAGTCTTGTCTGATATTAGAAGATTGAATAACACAACCGACAAATTACTAAACTATCAAATATTAATGGTTGTTCAAACATTCATTATACTTTCAATACATTTTGCCGGTAGCCATATATTCTATCTGTTGTCCGTTTTGCTTTTGTTTACTTAGAGACTGATGTGATATTTATGTAAATTGTAAATGGTCCGTTAACCTTGGACTGACAGGAAAGTTTTTCTTTCATGACTGTTTTTATGCCCCAGTAGCAAAGATTGATTTACATCTTGTGAGTGATTACTCCTTAGCTAAAATTTTTTGTGACCTCAGGTGTCTTTTTATAACCAGACAGAATGATTAAAGTGATACAGTGATATTAATTAGGTAAATCAAAATATTTGTGATATGAAAATCGGTAGGCCAACCTCCCCCCTTGCAACAGGAACACGCATCCAACAGCAATAATAAAACAAAACATAGCTAGGTACAGATGATTTTACTATGTATGTGATATTTGTCAACCTCTTTGTCAAACTCCTTGTGCTACACCTTTTATAACCAGTGACATCCATTTAAAAGATTTAAAAGGTATTTGTTGATTTCATGGGAGTATGAAACTAAAAACCTAATCACACTGTATGAATATGCAAAAGCATATTCACACATGAGTGTGATAAGGTTTTTAGTTTCATACATTTATGAAATCATCAAATTAACTCTTCATCTCTTAGAATTTAGTATCATGCACCGTATTCCTATTTTTCAAACAACATTCCCATGTGAAGATCTTGTAAAAAAGGGTATTTTTGTTGCACATCTAGTTATTTTGTCATGCCCTGCTTTCAAGGATATTGTTAACAAATAAATCTTGATGTTTTTACATGATGTGCATGTTAAAATACCTCACAAAAATTAAACTTCAAGTACATGATAGGACATGAAACAATGCAAAATCTTGTTTTCCTGTGGTTTCTCTGATTGTTTTTGTCAGTCTGTCAAACTTGATTATTTCATCAGAAATTTCAAAAATTAAAAATGTCTCTGAATTTATCAACATGGCTTTAAACAAGTTTTTTCAGGGTGTAAAACTAACATTATCCTTCAACAGGGTTTGACACTAAGGGGAGTCTGGGAGTCTGAATTTATCAACATGGTTTTAAACAAGTTTTTTCAGGGTGTAAAACTAACATTATCCTTCAATAGGGTTTGACACTAAGGGGAGGCCGGGAGTCCCAAATTCCTTGTTTACCAGTTTGGAATCCTTCCATTTTGCAAGGATTAAGTAAGAATATTTTAACAGACTCATGCACAGGGCAGTTTCCTTTCCTTTCAACTCATAAAAATCTGTAGATCTTTAAACCACAATAGTGGTTGAAGAAAACACTCACTTGCCTCTAGTTGTATTTGAAATACTTGAACTCTTTTTTATGGGGAGAAAATAGTCGAAAAGAAGAAATTGCTTGTTATAAGCAATATTTTCTTTTCCACAATGTTCGCCGTTTCACAGAAAAAGTCAGCTTCCTTACTTTGATCTTGGTCATCTTGATTTCACAAGTTGGGAGTCCAATGGAATTCTTATTCACAGAAGTAGGTGTCCATCCCTGTTGAAGTGTGTTTCCATTGAATTTAAGTTTAAATACGTTATTCTTGTCAGAAACAACTTTTGAGATTTAGCTTAGCTTAGAACAAAAGTTTGAACAATTAATCGTCATTTTGGTTATGGTCATGAAATTGGTACCTTCAGGTAGTGTGGACCTTTAATGGTTTCGAAAGTAATGAACTTTAACAGTGTTAACTGAGGTTTCCTAATGATTTTCATTAGGAAATCTCGGTCAACATTGTAAAAGATCATGTGTTCCGAAATGTTGGGGAACTATTATGGTTCCATTACCTTAATACACATATATTTTGATAATGTCAGTCACCAAATCAATATATTGTAGTGAAAGTCTGTACAACCGAAAATAATTCTTATATTTTCTTTTCTAATTTAAGGTGAGATTGAATATTTATCGTCGCCATTTGACAATTTAGACGGGATGGAGCCAGGGGTCGGGTCTGTGTCTCTATCCTTCTACAGTGGGCTGTTTGCCTATGCTGGATGGTGAGTACCTTTCCTTTTCCTTTGAGTTACTATAGAACATCAACAGATGACAGATTTTGGTAGAGCTACAGATAGAGGGGGTATTTTGGATTTCAAATTTAGAGATTATTTTTATTTTTATACAAACCATGTGTTGTGGGTTCTCATTGGAACTGTCTAATTGAGAGCTTTATAGATAGAGGGGATATTTTGGATTTCAATTTTAAATATTTAAAAAAAAAACTCTTTTACAAACCATGTGTTGTGGGTACTCATTGGAACCATCTCATTGAGAAGATACAAATGTGTACCAACAGCATAAGGTTTTTTGAGAATTGCCGATCTTAGATAAGAGTTACCCCCTCTTATCTGCACCTCTGTTATTAGACTGGTCTTAACCCGTCATTCCCTTAAGGTAGTGGACCCATAATAGTTCTGCAACATTTTGGTACTCATGAACTTTCACAATGTTGACCGAGGTTTCCTAATGAAAATCATTAGGAGACTCCGGTTAACACTGTTAAGGTTCATTACTTCTGAAATGTTGCAGAACTATTACGGGTCCACTACCTTAACAAGTTATCCTGCTGAAATTAAATGTTGTCCTAAACTATTTGTAAATGTTTCCGAGACATTTCAACAAGTCTGGCTTAATTTTTCGAATAATTGTTAAGTAGAAAGAAGACAGTGTAGGCTAGATCTGAATGCACGTCTGACTAGCTGATCTTAGTCTATACTGTCTTTATGTACTGCAGGTTTATGTCGTAAATAGCATAAAAAGGATAAATTCAAACAGCTTACAGACAATAAACCTTTAAATTTTTATGTCCCCACATTAAAAGATCTTGCTCATTTTGTTTTACAGGTGTCCTTCTGTCTGACTGTCTCCCTATCTGTCTCTTATTCAATGATTTTATCTTACATAATCTTCTCTTATTGATAAAGGTTTGATAGTCATAATGTAGTAATTACTTGCATAATTTCATATCCAAAAGCAATATTTATCAGTCTTTACGGATTAATTAATATCTTGTATCTCTTTGTTTTACAAAAAGGATGGTAATTAGAGGCCTGTGTTTTATAGTTATGAACCTTATTTTATGTACCCCAAGTGCATGAATATTCTGTGTAAAAATTGTTAGTCTGCAACCAATATTGCTTTGATAAGTTTGGGGGCAGATTTATCCTACCTATCCTTGACTCTGCTGAGCCTGAATAATAGCTTAATGCAAAATACTTGTAACAGCATGCATATATGCATAAAGTATTTTTGGTAATGCTTAGGCTGTAATGCTGTAGGCTGTAATGCTCAAGGCTGTCAGTGCTTGGGTTGTGACTTCATCCAATTCAAGGCTTGGTCAACTTTCATCGAGTAACATAGTAAGCCTTATTGACATCATTGTAACAGAATGAGTTCATGATCTGAAAGGGCAATATACATGTATCAGTGCTCTCAATAAGGGCCAAAATCAGGAATTTTTGTAATTCCATGTTGGAATTTCAGGAATTTTTTCGAAGTAAGGAATTTTTACCCCCCCCACACCCCCCACCCACCATCATTTTTTTGCACACTTTGTAAATGCTGGTTTCCATGTTAAATAAGTTAAATTTTTGCTTAAAAACCATGATTCTAGTTGGTTCTCTAAGGATAAAAAACATCAACTGTTACTACTTCCAAGCCTTAAAATTGTAGCTTTGACTTATAGCTGTAGGTACGAGCTTTGGTTTCACAATCACCTTTTATTATTTTCATTGAATAAATTATGTAAACTAATATGAGAAAATGTAGAGTTTCTATTTGGAATCGGTCCTTAGATGTATCTTGCGCGGTGGGCCTAGGAAATGCGGCTTACTCAAATTTTAGTTACAATGTTTTGGTATCCGGCGATATTACAGAAGTTAATGCAGCTTTAACTTTCCTCGGCCAGTCGTCCCAAAGGTGGCGAACGTTCTAGGTAGTGTGCCAAAAAAAGTTCTAAACCTATTTAAACTTACGAAGAATAATCCAAATAGTAAATTTGTCATTTCAAATCTCTCGTCAGACATGTTGCAGACAACTTAAATGACGTCATTGGGATTTCCCCGCGTTCTCCGAAGATGCCGATTCTAAATGAATTTAAACGAGGACAGTCGATTGACCTTTTGTAAATGTTTTCCGGTAGCGTCTTTTTCACTTCGGATAAATGACCCGTAGATAAGACTTATAGGAAGCCATGTTTTGAAATTTTATCGGTCTGAGCTGCATGAACTTCGTTTGATATAACGAATATTCCCCTGACTTGAATTTTGTTTGATTCAATAATCCTTTCAAAGGACCCACGCGATCTGTATCCGACGAAGAAAGGTAATGACAGAAGCGGTAATGACGCGTTGCTAACCCGACAAGATTGCGTAATCAAAGACTGGTTGTTATAGCGACAATCTAATACCCCGCACGTTACACATGGCTTGCTTTGGTCAGCTTTAATGCGTGTGCTTGTGCTGATTATCAATTTTTTGCACATGTAGACTTACCTTAAATCCTTAATTAGGTAAATTCGTAAAACGTCCAGGGTCTAATTTCAGGACGTTTTCCTCGAATCTCGGACGTTTATTTATGCCCCCGTATCGAAAGATCGGGGGCATATTGTTTTACCGTTGTCCGTCTGTCCGTCCGTCCGTCCGTCCGCCTGTCTGTCTGTCTGTCTGCAAAAGTTAACCAATAGCTTAACATTGCCAATATCTTCAAGCCTATTCAAGATACAAGGCTCATATTTGGCATGATGATAGATCTCAATGATCCGCATCTGCTGGTACCAAAGTCAAGGTCATGTGACAAGGTCAAGGTCATCTGTCAAGGTCAAATAACTCAAAAAGTTAACCAAAAAACTTAACATTGCCAATATCTTCAAGCCTATTCAAGATACAAGGCTCATATTTGGCATGATGATAGATCTCAATGATCAGCATCTGCTGGTACCAAAGTCAAGGTCATTTGACAAGGTCAAGGTCTTCTGTCAAGGTCAAACTTTGAAAAAAAATGCTGTTACGGGGGCATTTGTGTTTCACAAACACATCTTGTCTTGTTTACACTCTAGAGGCCACAAATATGGTCCAATCTTCATGAAACTTGGTCAGAATGTTGGCCAGGTCACAAGGATGAACCCTATTGAAAATGGGGAGGATCCATGCCATATTAAGGGAAAAGGGGTCTTAAAGATTGTTTTCTTGTTTACACTGTAGAGGCCACAAATATGGCACAATCTTCATGAAACTTGGTTAGAATGTTGGCCAGGTCATAAGGATGAACCTTATTGAAAATAGGAAGGATCTATGCCATATCACTGGAAAAGGGGTCTTAATGACAAATTTCTTGTTAACACTCTAGAGGCCACAAATATGGCCCAATCTTCATGAAACTTAGTCAGATTGTTGGCCAGGTCACAAGGATGAACCCTATTGAAAATGGGAAGGATCCATGCCATATCAAGTGAAAAGGGGCCTTAAAGACAATTTTCTTGTTTACACTCTAGAGGCCACAAATATGGCCCAATCTCCAAGGAACTTGATCAGACTGTTGGCCAGGTCTCAAGGATGAAGCCTTTTGAATTTGGGGAGGATACATGACATTTCATGGGAAAAGGGGCCTGACAATTTATGTTTACACTCTAGTCTCTAGAGGCCACAAATTTTTTTCAATAGTCATGTTACTTGGGCAGAATGTTGGCCAGGTCTCATGAAACTGGTTTAGAAAAGGCTAGAAACTTATGCAGGGATCATAGGAATAGAATAATGTCTTTCTTTGAATAATCTAATGATCATTTTATGATCTTTAAAGCAATTAATTTTGCTAAGGGAGGACTCAAATAGACGAAGGTGAGCAATATAGGACCATCTTGGTCCTCTTGTTTAGTGTAATAATCACTTGTTAAAAAGGTTTTAATTGATGATTATCTTATTTTACCATTATATGGCATTTGTGTAAATATGAGATAAAATAGATATAATGAAATACTTAATTCACCTTTTATTCAAATTTATTTTTATGCCCCTGTATCTAGAGATCGGGGGCATATTGTTTTACTCATGTCCATCTGTCTGTCCGTCTGTCTGTCCATCCGTCTGTCCGTCCGTCTGTCTGAAAACTTAACCAAACTTAACCTTTGCCTTATCGAGAGATCGCTGTTACAGGGGCATTCGTGTTTCACAAACACATCTTGTTACGTCCGGGTTTGATTTTCCGGACGTAATTTTTGAAATTCTGGACGTATATTACGTCGACGTCCGCTTATTGAGAGCACTGCAATGTATGTGTTACCTTTCTCTTATTACTGGTGATATTTAGTTGAAACTTGGAATTTGATACACAAGAAAAGCCAAACAATTATACATGTAACCAAAGACTCTAAGCTCATAAAAGAATTAAGATTATTGAAATCCTGTATTTACATGCAACTTTGATACATAGTCGTAAACTTTTTCCCAAGATTATCTTATTTCTGGTGACTGACTCTGACACTTGAGCCTGAAACCCAAAATTTGATAGAATTATACCAAGGGATTAATCCAAAACCGGTGTAGGTGCCATGAATATTATATGCTTTTACAATAGCTCTGTGCCTACCTTTTAAAACTTTCCTGTTTTACAAAATTTTGGACCTGTCCAAATTCAAAGGTTTTGCAGACAAAAATTTAAAGGGGATTTAATTTGTAAAATACCCATTCAGTAGGGTAGAAAATAGTGTGGAAAAAGAAGAAATTGCTTGTCAGAAGTAATTTCTTCTTTTTTCACAATGTTTTCTCAATCATAAAATCACAGACACGTAAAAAGCAGGGATTAAACAGCAAAGGGTTAATTAAGATGTCTTGAAATATAGATTAAATTGATTTGGCAAATGATGTTGCCTTGTTACAGAGTTACAGGTTAATTACATGGAAAGAATAATGGTAATACCTTTTAATGATTTTTGCACATGTTGTTTGAAATAAAAGGAAATATTTTGGTGAGGTAATAAAGGTTACATTGCTGGCAGACATTTTTTTTTAATGTAAAATACAGATACCTGAAGGAATTTGTGTTGTTGAACTCAGTTGAACCATGTTATAGTATAAATAATATGAAACAAACTGCTTTTTCCCTGAATGCACCAATGTATTATAGGGCCCTATCTTAGGCCCTATAATTGCCTTACGCCCCCAATCAAATATCCAGCTAATTACTCATCTTTTGTTGTTATTAAGAGTATACAGGATAAATTTGGCTACATACGATGTTAGTATAGACATTGCAAGATCAGAAAGCACCAATGTGCAGGCTAATCTTTGTCTATACATCCTGCAAAAGTAGGAATATTCTTGGTTAAGCATAATTTGGTTTAAACCTATTGATTTTACATTTATTAGGAAGCAAGTTCTAACAACTTAGATTAATCCTTCAATTCTGCTTCGTGGAAAATTCACCAACACTCACGTCAAATGTGTGGGCCAATGAAAGAACCAAGATCGATAGCCGCTCCCATGAATCGTTGGTCAAGAGGCTGACGCTCTACCACTAGGCATAATAATCAAAATAAGGGTTAAAACCAAAATTAGATTAATAATATGAATCGTAAGAAACAAACTACTTTCTCCCTGAATGATTTCTAATTACTCATCTTAAGAAGCTCCTTAGAATATGAAGGAGATATATACCTTCCTTGAGTAGCTTTCAAGAAAACAGAAGATGTATTCTGACATGAATTACCTTTCTCTTTTTTGTGCCTATGGTCAGCTGCATCAAACAACTGAATATGATTGAAATTCTTCACCATGTTATAAACAAACCAAACTCAAAAGTAACTACTTTTGGTGTTGATAAAGGACTAATGGCTCCTTGTAAAGGCCTATATTTGTTGATGAGAAAAGGATAAAAGCTTGTTATACACAATATTTATTGTTGATAAAGGATAAAGGCTTCTTGTACAGGCCAGTATTTGTTGTTGATAAAGCGATAACGGCTCGACATGTCTTTGAAAATATTTGTTGCTGATAAAGGACCTAAAGCTCCTTGTCATTAACAATATTTTTTGCTGATAAAAGACCTAAAGCTCCTTGTCAATGACAATATTTGTTGCTGATAAAGGACATATAGCTTATTGTCAATGAAATTATTTGTCGTTGATAAAGTAATAAAGGCTCCTTGTCATTAGAAGTACAAAACTTCATAAGTATGAAAGAAAAACGCTGTGTATACAAGCTGTATATATGACATTTTTGTTACCGATCTGCAAATTGTTGTCTGAAAAAGGCATAATGGCTCCTTCTTAATGACATTTATAGGTCTTTATTCTTTTTCTTTCAGGAACTTTCTTAACTTTGTAACAGAAGAGCTGATAGATCCATACAGGTAGGTCAATTTAATATTTGAATTTCAAAAAAAAAGAAGTTTAATTCTTAAACTTGAAATTCTAAATTTACTTTTCCATATGTTCAAATTTTTTAGAAAATAATCAATCAAGCCTGGTGAGTGTGGCTCTTTGAATTCAGTTAAAAGCTCAAGTTCATTACATTATACTGATTAAAAGCACTGTTTTGAGAACAAAGTTAAATTTTAGTAACATTTATGAAATTTATTAGGGTTAAATTTTCCTTTTGATCTTTTATTATTTTTTTCTTGCAGAAAATATTTTTGATGTTTACTATTTATTACAGAAACCTTCCCAGGGCCATCTACATTTCAATCCCTATTGTCACCTTTGTGTATGTGTTTTCTAATGTTGCATATTTTACAATCATATCACCGAGAGAAATGATGGAATCAAATGCTGTAGCTGTGGTTAGTATTATACTGTAAAAATTCGAATAGAGCCCCATGATCTAGTTAAAACCCTTCCCCCTTTTGGGGAGTTGAAATCCATCATTTTCGATGTGATTTGACAAAATCTTGAAGCCTCTAATAAAGGCCCATACCCAGAAAATCAATGTTACTAAAACTTCAACAAAGATTTTATGCACCTTTTCTCCAATAAAATGTTAATATTTTGCGCAGATTACAGTTATTTTGGGCCATTTTTTAACCAACTTAACAAATAACTATGGCTAAGCGCAAAACATTTCTAACTGTCTATATGTTCGTAGGCAGTTACAACTGTTTTACACTGAGATATTAATATGTAGCTTAGCCTCTAATAAAAGCCCATGCCTTTCTAATGGAAATATGATGATTCTAATAGAGCCCCGGGGTCCTTTTAGAGCTTTTAGGGCTCATATTTTTTTACATATTTAGTGAATGTATTCTCTATTTAGGGTTTTAAGCCATGTATTATTGTCAAGGTCACAGGTCAAGGTTTGCAAGGATTGTCAGGTATAAGGTCAATTTACATAATGTATCTTTGATGGAGTATAGCTCCTTCGATTTAGAATAGATTTCCAACACTAAATTGCTTAGATGCTATATATATTGTGAAGTGAGCTTTTGATGCCCCCGTATCGAGAGATCAGGGACATATTGTTTTACTCATGTCCGTCTGTCTGTCTGTCAGTCTGTCCGTCCGAAAACTTAACCTTGCCAATATCTTCAAGCCTATTCAAGATACAAAGCTAATATTTGGCATGATGATAAATCTCAATGATCCGCATCAGCTGGTACCAAAGTCAAGGTCATATGACAAGGTCAAGGTCATCTGTCAAGGTCAAACTTTGAAAAAACTTAACCCGAAAACTTAACCTTGCCAATATCTTCAAGCCTATTCAAAATACAAAGCTAATATTTGGCATGATGATAGATCTCAATGATCCACATCAGCTGGTACCAAAGTCAATGTCATGTGACAAGGTCAAGGTCATCTGTCAAGGTCAAACTTTGAAAAAACTTAACCCGAAAACTTAACCTTGCCAATATCTTTAAGCCTATTCAAGATACAAAGCTAATATTTGGCATGATGATAGATCTCAATGATCTGCATCGGCTGGTACCAAAGTCAAGGTCATGTGACAAGGTCAAGGTCATCTGTCATCTGTCAAGGTCAAACTTTGAAAAAAATGCCGTGTCGGGGGCATTCGTGTTTCACAAACACATCTTGTTTTAACGGCTTATGGACAAACATTTAATTTATCTTGTATGTGGAAAAGGTCTTGATTTAAGAAATGGGAGAATTATGATTTGTGCTCTTTATTAAGATGACAAACTTCAGTTGTTTTTTTCTGAAAATTTTGCCTATGATTTTGTGAGAGACTAACAGAAGTTGTGATTTTTCATTTGCTATTTATTTTGCAGACATTTGGTGATAAAGTTTATGGTGTTATGGCCTTCATAATTCCCGTATTTGTCTCCCTTTCTACATTTGGAGGTGTAAACGGTCTACTCTTCACCTCAGGAAGGTAGGTTACTCTTCATTTTAAACAACCCTGTGTTCATGATGACAAAACGGCATGAACTGTTTGCAAATTACAACACCACTTTGCATATTCACAGTTTGCAACAATTTGTCATTCTGAACGCAAGACAGTTCTTGGTGTTATGGCCTTCATATTTCCTATATTTGTCACCCTCTCAACATTCAGAGGTGTAAATGGTCTCCTCTCCACCTCAGGAAGGTAGGTTTAGCTTTATTGTAAACAGCCCTGCGTTTAGGATGACAGACATTGCAAACTGTTAGCAAATCATATCCTGCTTTGTATTTGCACTTTGTGCAAATTGGGGGTATAATTTGTAAATAGTTCCCAATATTTTGTCATCTTGTACACAGGTCAGTTCTTGGTGTAATAGCATTCAAAGTTTCTTTAATCATCTCCCTGTCCAAATTATGGGGTGAAAGAGGTATACTCTCCACTTCAGCAAGGTAGGTATAGCTTTATTCTTTACAGACTTGAATATAGGATAAAGAAAATTTGCAAATAACAGAGAAATTATGCCCTGCTATGTTTGTGTATCTACATGCAAAGGGGTATATAATTTTTTTTTTTTTTTTGTAAATGGTTTAATATCCTGATTGCAGGTGTTTTGGCATTATGATTTTCATATAAAGAAGATTGAGATGTATTTAGAGTTTTGGGTGACTTATGTGTATGTCCTATTTTTTTTTATTTCAAAATTTGAAGTAACTATACCCTTGCTTACATCTTAAATGCTTTATCTAGGTCTGAATTTAAAATCTTAAGAAATGATTTGAATCTTAGTGAAAACATAAAACAGGCTCTTTGTATTTTCAGAGAATATCAGTTGATATTTTAGCACTTTGATACATTTTATTCATGCACATCATTTAAAAAAATTGAAGGTAATCTAACGTGGTGAAATAAGATATTTAATGCAGATTGACCCATAAAAGTGTTTGGATTAAATGAACTAATATATCATGCATTGAACTTTCAGACTGTTCTTTGTGGGGGCTAGAGAAGGTCAGTTACCAGAACTGATGGCCATGATTAATATCAAGAGATATTCTCCCATGCCTGCTATGCTCTTTACTGTAAGTATTTCTGCAACTTGTCATGTACAGTCACTTGTTTTCATGGTCCAAGGACTTTGTTTTTGGTCAAATTTTGTTAGAAAAGAAGATGAGAGAAAACAATAGGAGGGTTTTCCCAATGAAAAATATCGGAGATATTAATTGAACATCATCGTCTGTCTTTGTGAATAGGCAGTGCCCTTTGGTTGGAAAAAATACTGCTTGTGTTCAAGCAAGGTCAACAAAGCTATTTATTCACTTGTGACTCCAATCAATCTTACAATGACACAAAAATGATTATTCTCTGTATGTAATTTTTAACATACAAGAGTAGAAATGAACTAAATGAGGTTGCTACAAAATAGTTTCGTTACTTGTATGAAATATGACCCATTGCCTAAATAGATCTCATATTGCTTATTATCTATGTTTTGTTTTGTCACAGGGAGGCCTATCTATATTGATGTTAATATCTGATGATATCTATGCCCTCATCAACTACATGAGTTTTGTACAGTGGTTGTCTGTTGGAATGTCTGTTGCTGGAATGTTATATTTACGTTACACCCAGCCAGATAGAGACAGGCCTATTAAGGTAAGTTTTTTTTGGGTTTTTTTTAGCTCATCATCGTGCTCAAGGTGAGCTTTTGTGATCATTGGATGTCCGTCGTCCGTCTTGCGTTGTCCGTCGTCCGTCGTGCATCGTCAGGCGTCAACAATTACGGTGTTTACACTCTAGAGGCCACAAATATGGACCAATCATCATGAAACTTTGTCAGAATGTTCTCCAGGTCGCAAGGATGAACCCTATCGAAAATGGGAAGATTCTGTGTCATATCAAGGGAAAAGGGGCCTAAAACACAATTTTCTTGTTTACACTCTAGAGGCCACAAATATGGTCCAATTATCATGAAATTTTGTCAGAATGTTCTCCAGGTTGCAAGGATGAACCCTATCGAAAATGGGAAGGATCTGTGCCATATCATGGGAAAAGGGGCCTAAAAGACAATTTTCTTGTTTACACTCTAGAGGCCACAAATATGGTCCAATCTTCATGAAACTTGGTCAGAATGTTGGTAAGGCCACAAGGATGAACCCTATTGAAAATGGGAAGGATCCATGCCATATCATGGGAAAAGGAGCCTTAAAGACAATTTTCTTGTTAACACTCTAGAGGCCACAAATCTTGTCCAATCTTCATGAAACTTTGTCAGAATGTTGTTCAGGTCACAAGGATGAACCCCCTTTTGAAAATGGGCAAGATCCATGCCATATCACCGGAAAAGGGGCCTTTATGACAATTTTCTTGTTTACACTCTAGTGGCCACAAATATGGTCCAATCTTCATGAATCTTTGTCAGAATGTTTGCTAGGTCTCAAAGATGAACCCTATTTAAAATGGGAAGGATCCATGCCATATCACGGGAAAAGGGGCCTTAATGATAATTTTTTTTGTTTGCCCTCTAGTAGCCACAATATGGTCCAATTATCATGAAATGTGGTCAGAATGTTTGTAAGGTCATGAGGGTGAACTTTTTTGAAAATGGGAAGTATCTGTGCCATATCACGGGAAAAGGGGCTTTAATGACAATTTTCTTTTTAGAGCTCCAGACGCAACAAATATTGTCCAATCTTCACAAAACTTCGTCAAAATGTTTGAAAGGTCACAAGAATGAACTCTGTTGAAAATGGGAAGGATTCATGCCATATCACAGGAAAAGGAGTCTTAATGATAATTTACTTGAAATAAGTCTAATGGCCACAAATATGGCCCAAACTTGGTGAAACTTGGTTTTATGTAAAAAACTATCTTCTTTATGACATCTGCCTTTTTACTTGATGTGATGTTCAAGTGATCAATGAGAGTCAGGTGAGCGATCTAGGACCATCATGGTCCTCTTGTTTGTGTGTGTGTGTGGGGGGGGGGGGGCACCTGTAAATCTTGGTTACTCTTTTCAAGTGTGTAGCATAACCACATAAACATTAAAATGCAAATGAATGTACTTTACTGGTACAGCTGGGGCCTGTTTTACAAAACACCTCACAATCTTCTTTTGCGCAAGTCAAAATTAAAAATGCTTCTTCAGTAGTAACTAAATATAATATTCTGTCATGCATCATCTCTTTGGAATCGTCAGAATCTAATAATGAATGTGACTATAGATACAACACTAGATACAATTTGTGATTTTGACTTACGATTATTTTTTTCATAAGAAGTTTAGTAAAACAGGCCCCTGGTGATTTTACTTTATGTTTAAGGAAAATGAAAAAAAACTTTTGACTGTTTAAGCTTAAATACAATTTTTACCTGTTTTGTAAATGAATTAAATATGGTCTAGACTGGTTATTCTTTTTATGCTGAGGGGCAGGTTAGAAATGATCCTTAGATCAAGTGACTTAAACTGAGGTAACCTCATTATCATTCAGAATTTCTCAAGAAAAAAATCAATTATGTTCACAAAACAGAGAAACTCTTTCAAAGCAATATTGTTTCCTCTTCATTATTATTTTTACATCCAGAGAAAGAAAACAAACTACTGGCATGTTTTGAATGCTGATTTTGAAATAACGGATTAAATAGTACTTTTGCATTGTTTTTCCCGTCAATAATGCTTGATGCGGAGGAGGAATATGCAAAGCAACAACCTTGAGGCTCTGTCCTTTGATTTTACCTTTTGCAAACAACTTCTCTCCATCAAGGGCGTAGCTCCCATTACGCACATTACGCAAATGTGTAATAGATAAAAAATCCTCTTTCAAAAAATGTCGTTGATGAATGATCATAACATTGAAACTACAGCTTACTTAAGCTGTAGTTACGATATTTTGATTATTCAACAACGCTCAAGTCATGAAGAGGGGGGGGGAGTGGCGGACGGATGACATTTATCATTTGTCACAATCCAAGTATCGTCTTTATCCTGTATACTCTTTGGTGGTCACCTTCTGAGTGCGTATAAATTTTAAAATCCTAGTTACGCCTATGCTCCATCAATCATCTTTGAAGGATAATGAAAAAGAACTGATGTCTCATGACCAGGCATAAGTACCATTACACACATTAAGCAAGTGCGTATAAATAGTAAATCTTCTTTCAAAAAATGTTGTTGATAAATGATCAAAATATCTAAACTACAGCTTGTTCAAGCTGTAGTTACGATGTTTTGATCATTCACCAATGCTCAAATCATAGAAAAGGGGAGCGGATGGAGGACATTCATCTTTTATCACAGTCCACATATCGCCTGTATCCTTTATATTTTATATTGGTTGCCTTTTTATAGTGTACAAGTTTCAAAATCCTAGTTACGTCTTTGGTAGTTATGATGTTATTATCTTACATAAAGGTCCAAAGTATCAAAGTACTAAATGGTTATGCCGATGATATTTTCCATTTCAGTTCCACATCATAATTCCTATCACCTTCATGGTGGCTGTTCTGTTCTTGCTAATTGTACCACTGTTTGCTGCCCCCACTGATACAGGCATGGGACTTTTACTGGTGTTGACTGGAATTCCTGTATACTTTATTGGTGTACGCTGGAAAAACAAGCCAAAAGTCTTCACCAATTTCATGAGTAAGTTTTGTGTCATCTGTTTTTAGCTCACCTGAGCATGAAAGGCTCAAGGTGAGCTTTTGGGGTTACTTGATGTCCGCTGTCCGTGGTATGGTGTCTCTTGTGTGTCGTCAACATATACCTTGTGGACACTCTAGAGGCCATATTTATAGCCCAATTAACCTGAAAATTGGTCAGAATGATTATCTTGATGAAATCTCAGACAAGTTCGAAATTGGGTCAAGTGAGGTCAAAAACTAAGTCATTTGGTCAAATCTTCGAAATACCTTGAATTTTTTTAGATTGTTAATTTAGGTGAGTGATTTAGGGCCACTATGGCCCTCTTGTTAGAAATATATTGATGCTAAAATGTTTTGTTCCCATGTGAAAAGCTAACAACAGAGAATGTTTATTAGAAAATGATATTGATTTTTAGCTCGGCTGTTTTCGGAGAAAACCCAAGGTATTGCTATAGCCTCCGTGTCGTTGTCGTCGTTGTCGTTGGCGTCGTCGTTGTCGTCGTCGTCGTGCGAAAACTTTGACATTTTGTTATATCTCTGGTTCTATTGAAGGCATTCACTTGAAACTTGGCACACATGTTCACCATCAAAAGAGCAATGTATACTATCAAGGGGGATAACTCTAGATGCATTTTGTGCAAATTATGCCCCTTTTTCGACTTAGTTTTTTTCCCACCATCCAGCACTTGACAGCCGAGCGTAGGCACCCGTAGGCGGTGCTCTTGTTTAAATACTAATGCTGAAATGATGATCATTATCGTTTTTAGCTCCACTGGCTGTAAGCCACTGGGGCTATTGTCATGGCGTTGTGTCCGTCGTGCGTCCATCCGTCCGTCCGTCCGTCCGTGCGTGCGGTCGTAAACTTTTCTTTAAAAATCTTCTCCTCGGAAACTACTGGATGGATTTCAACCAAACTTCACAGGAATAATCCTTGGGTGACCCTCTTTCAAAGTTGTTCAAGAAATTTTGATCCAATGAAAAACATGGATTTAATGGGCGTGGCTAATTTCCAAATATGGTAAAAAGTGACTTTTCTCAGATTCTAATCAATGTATACCAATTTAATTTTTCATGAATGATCCTTGGGTGACCCTGTATCAGTCTACAAAAAATCATTGTGATCGGATGTAAAATATGCATTTTATGGGCGGAGGTCAATTCTCTATATGTTATATAGTGGAAACTTTGAAAATCATTTTCTCAGAATGTTACTGATGGATATCAACCAAATTTCACTGGAATAATCCTTGAGTGACCCTTTATCAGTGTATTAAAAATTATTTTGATTGGAAGAAAAATATGCATTTTATGGGCGGAGGTCATTTCTCTATATGATATATAGTGGAAACTTTGAAAATCATTTTCTCAGAATGTTACTGATGGATATCAACCAAATTTCACTGGAATGATCCTTGAGTGACCCTTTATCAGTGTACAAAAAATCATTGTGAAGGGATGAAAAATATGCATTTTATGGGCAGAGGTCATTTCTCTATATATCATATAGTGGAAAATTTGCAAATCATTTTCTCAGAATCTAATTTTTGAATATCAACCAAATTTCACTGGTATGATCCTTGAATGACCCTTTATCAGTGTACCAAAAATTATTTTGATTGGATGAAAAATGTGCAGTTTATTGGCGGATTTCATTTCTCATTATGTTAAATAGTGGAAACTATGAAAATCATTTTCTCAGATTGTAACTGATGGAATCATTTTCAGAATTTTTGAGAACCTCAAATATCTAAAAATCTAGTCAAAACATTTATTTTCTTTTACAAGAATTTCATGCCTGTGGAGCGACTCAAGCCATTCATGGCTTTCTAGTTTATATTCCTTACAAAATTATGGATCTTTGAATCAGTTCAAAACTATTGAAAGTGCCTTTAGATATATAGTATTCCAAATATTGGAGTCAGATTGAAATATTGGAGTCAGATTGGCGGTCATTCTCTAGCATTTTTGTGTCCGCTCAATTTATCAGCAACTAATGGGCGAATTTCATTCAAAATGTACAGATGTGATCAGTATCAAGCAGAGATGTGGAAGTGATATTTTGGCTTGATCCATTTACTTTTGACAGAGTTATGGCGCTTTAATGAAAAGCACTCCTGGGGGGGGGGGGGGGGGGGGTTGTTATTAGTCCACTTTGCAACAGTCTAGTTTTATGCTCACCTATTGACCTGTTTATGAAAAGTTTAAAGACATTATTTTATCCTGGGTAATTAAAATTGCCACAAATTGACTTTTACAAGTAATGAATTGTTTTAGGACAATCTTTAAAGTAATCTTTAATGTTACAAAACAAAAAAATAACAATTTATTGAAAACAAAACAGGAAAATCTGGTAGTCAGAAACATAATAATTAATCATTAAATAACTTATAATTACCTTTCATATTTCAGCATCTTTGACAGTTTTAGGACAAAAAGCCTGTTTGTTGCTGCCAGAAGATAATTCAAGTCCAACAAAAGATGAAAAGTAATGATGATAACTGTATTAAGGTAGTGGAACTGTAATAGTTCTGCAACATTTTGGAACTCAAGATCTTTCACAATGTTGACCGAGGTTTTCTAATAAAAATCATTAGGAAACCTTGGTTAATACTGTTAAATTTCATTACTTCCCAAACGTTGCAGAACTATTATGGGTCCACTACCTTAACATGATGATGATGCTTTTTCTTGGTGCCGCCATTCAACCCTTCAGCTGACTTTATCAATGCAATTGTTGTTATTTATTTATAAAGGTGTGCTCATTTTGCATGATAGTTAGCTAAAAAATGTTATATGTAAGTTAAGGATATATGATTGCAAGAATGTTCTAGGTTTCTATATTTTGTCAACTAATTGTTATGGAAACTCATTATAATTCTTACAACCTGTGAACGTCTGATTAAAAGGGAAATCTATAAATAGCATCAGGGAGGTTGATGGAAATCCATCTCCCTCTCTGTTGCTATTTATAGATTAATAACAGTTTACCTTCACAAGTTTGGGAATTTGGAAAAAATTTGGCTGCTTTTGTAAAATTTTGCTTAGTTTAGAAAAAAAACAAAACGTGGTCATCAAGTGAAGAATGGTCTAACGTTGTATAGACTTTCTATCACGTATTGCAATATCAATATTATTAACTGGATTTGAAAAAAAAAATTTGGAACGATTTCTATCTATCTATTTATATACTGCCCTTTCGGGTATTATTGGCAGGTGTACGCCTGTGCTGGAAAAAAAACTGTTTAGTCATTGGCTAGGGTGCCAAATTCAAAAAGTGCTGTGAGTGTTAGATTAAAAGATTTGATAAAACAATTTTGGTCATTCAGGGACAGAATTTCTGACTGTCTTTGAAAATTATTTTTTCCTGGTTTCAACCTTATTCATGGCATCAGCTAATAGATAGAAAATATTATCTCAATAAGAGAGATGATCATAGAGCTTCGCCTAAATAACAAACATACTTGATGAATGGTGAATAAAGGGGTATAATTCAACCAAAATTCCCGTTTTTCAGACAATTTGCCTTGTGAGGTACTACCATCACAATAGAGGGTGATCAGGGGTGTGGAATTCCCATGCCCGACTTGTCCAACTCGGGCTTTTGTGCTTGCGGACAAGTAAATTTTTCTAAGCCACTTGTCCAAGGACAAGTAAATACCAGGGCAAATCTTGGAATGTTACTTAAAAGAATTAAGAGAGAAATCATCCAAATGTTCATATCATAGGGTAGAAAACATTGTTTTTAATAAAGAAAATGCTGGATACCAGCATTTTCTTCATCAAAAGGCAATGTTTTTTTCTTATTTTTCTATTTACCCTTTAGTGGACAAGTTCATTTTGATCCTGGACAAGTAGAAAATCCGCTTTTACTTGTCCAGGTACAAGTGGAGAAAACTCGTATTTCCACACCCCTGGTGATGGTGAGCCATAAGTTACTCAACTGCTTAGTTTAGTATTGCTATTATGCTTTGATATAGAATTACAGTACACGGTTAGAGCTTCAAATATGAACAGGATGGTTTACCTTTTTATGAAGACAATTTAGACTGGTCTTAACCCTTTCCTGTTTTACAAAATTTTGGACCTGTCCAAATTCAAAGGTTTTGCAGACGAAAATTTAAAGTGGATTTAATTTGAAAAATGACCATTCAGTAGGGTAGAAAATAGTGTGGAAAAAGAAGAAATTGCCTGTCAGAAGCAATTTCTTCTTTTATCACAATGTTTTCTCAATCATAAAATCACAGGCACATAAAAAGCAGGGATTAAACAGGATAGGGTGAATTCTAAATGGTTGCAGATTACAAACTGAAATGCAATGAACTATATATTATCTTTCTTGTTGTTGCTATATATTGTAGAGGAGAAAAACAACTTTAACAAATATAATGTTTATATTCAATAATAAGAATAGAAATTATATTGCATTGGAATGGAATGAAATTTCGTATGTATCCCATCAAATCAAAGATCCTACCCTGCATTCAGGATGACGAGGTGCTAACTGTTTACAAATTTTACCCTGCTTTTCATGCAAGTTGACATGGAGAGCAGGGTATAATTGGCAAACTGTTTGCATCCTTGTGTCATCTAGAACACACAGCTGGTACATGATTGAAATATCTTCCAATGCTTTAAAGTTTTTGATTTAAAAATTGAAATAATATTAAAAATAAGTACACAATTGTTAATTCTTCTTTCCCTTATTTGAAGTTTTGAGATTTTTTCATTTTCATTAGGTATGTTAATTGATCTCAGTAAATATTTTCATGTAATTGACAATTGCAATACTGATTAATATTTCATTCAGTTTTGCTAAACAGTAATATCATTAATTATACCCCCCACCTACGAAGTAGAGGGGGGTATATTGGTTTCACCATGTCTGTCTGTCTGTCCATCCGTCCGTCCGTCCGTCCGTAGACCTTTTCGTTTCCTGACTCTAACTCAAGAACTAAATGACCTACAATCATGAAACTTTATACAAATGTTCCTTATGACCCAAGGAGGTACCCTATTGTTTTTGGGTCATGTAGGTCAAAGGTCAAGGTCACAGTCAGCCTTTGTTCAATTTTCGTTTCCGGACTCTAACTCAAGAACCAAGTGGCCTACAATCATGAAACTTTATACAAATGTTCCTTATGACCCAAGGAAGTGCCCTATTGTTTTTGGGTCATATAGGTCAAAGGTCAAGGTCACAGTAAATTTTATTTCAATTTTCGTTTCCGGACTCTAACTCAAGAACTAAGTGACCTACAAGCATGAAACTTTATGCAAATGTTGCTTATGATCCAAGGAAGTGCCCTATTGTTTTTGGGTCATATAGGTCAAAGGTCAAGGTCACAGTTAATTTTTGTTCAATTTTCATTTCTGGACTCTTAACTCAAAAACCAAGCGACCTAGAATCATGAAATTTCATGCAAATGCTTCATATGACCTCAATATTAGTTAGAAACACATCCTGCACTAATAGCACTTTCATTCTGACAAAGCGCTTGTGGGGGGTATTAGTCCGCTCTGCGACAGTTCTAGTTTATAATGAAATGCCCTTGATTCAAGGGTTCAGTGAAGAGTAATTGTAAAGTTTTCCTATAAATAAACAACATATTGGCCCTAGCCTTTGATATATCTAGGGGTCAGTTCAATATTATTGTAAGTACAGGGGTCCAGATAAAAGGGGGAGGTAAAGCCAGTCTAAAATCTTCATTTTACAATGAAACCCTATGTTGTGGGTACTCATTTGAATCGTCTCAATGAGACGTTTCAAATGAGTACCAACAATATAGTGTTTAATTGAGGAAAAATGAAAATATTTTAATTTGAAAACCAAAATACCCCCTCTATCTGTAGCTCTGGTAAGTGCCTTCTGGTTGGAGACCAATTCTCGCTATGTACCAGTTCTCACAGTGAAGATACAATATTAATATTCAACAAAATAATTTTTTGAATAACAGAAGTTGTTTTCCAACATAATTTGTAATTTAGAAGAGTTTCCTTTCTGTTTTTACTGTAAGCTGGTTCAGTTGACTGGTACTGTGTGAGAATTGACCTCTAACCAGTATATTGAGGGTTTAGTGCAAGACTGTACTAAGTGTATATACACTTAGTACAGTCTTGCGCTAATCCCTTCTATTATGTTTATAGGCATTTACAATAGTTTTGCATTATTTATTATTTTATATTCAGCACAAGCAATTTCTAGTTGAAAAACTAGACCAAATGGTAGGGAGGCAATACTATTTGATTATATATTGTAAAAGCATTTAGTAATGTCTTGAGCTTACTTTATGCTTAACTTTGTGTAGATGGAAGGCAGAATCTCAAACATTATGATATTACATGTCATATTATATAGATTTCCATGACATACTGTTAGTGTTCCATGCAGATCTTTTGAGTATATTAGATTTGTTTATATAATGATTTGATTTAGGTATCTATTGTCACTTAAATAATTATCTGGAACTAGATTCAGGAGCAATTTTAACCCTTGTCATGCTGTTTCATGGCATATTCCTGCTTGTCACAATTCTTTGGCAGGCATTGTAGACTAAGATCAGCCTGCACTGATCTGCAGTCTGATCTTTGCTTACACTGCCTTGTTTTCTATTGAATTATTGTGGGGAAACTTCCAAAAAATGTCCATAAAATTTAGCGATTTGTTGGAAACAAAATTCTAATTCAATAGGATAAAGAATAATCACCTTATTATTTTACCTAGAAAGAACAAGGACCTGTTTAACTAAACATCCTACGATCATTTTTTGCATAAGTCAAAAATAAAGTTGCTTCTACAGCAGTAACAAATTATGGAATTCTGCCTTGCATAATGTCAATAGAATGGTCTAAAGACGAAGCCAGAATTGAACACTGAATGAAAACACTAGGTAAGTTCTGACTTACGATTAATTTTTTCGTAAGAAAATTTAGTAAAATGGGCCCCTGGTTCGGAACATTGTTCCTTCTCATTTTATAACATGTTATTTTGTCACTTCTAATTTCAAGAACAGTTTTACATAATTATTTAATGCAGGATGCTTGGTTTTCTAGGCAAAATATTCTAGGGTTTTGTTTAGTAGAAAGTTTTCCAACCTAAGTTGGTTTAACACTTTCCTGTTTTACAAAATTTTGGACCTGTCCAAATTTAAAGGTTTTGCAGACGAAAACTTAAAGTGGATTTAATTTGAAAAATTAAAATTCAGTAGGGTAGAAAATAGAGTGGAAAAAGAAGAAATTGCTTGTCAGAAGCAATTTCTTCTTTTTTCACAATGTTTTCTCAATCATAAAATCACAGACACGTAAAAAGCAGGGATTAAACAGGAAAGGGTTAAAAGTTCTTTGAATCTAAATTATCTCTGTTTAAGTTTGGTTGAAGTTGTTTCGAGCAATCAAATCAATGACATTTCTCAGGGTAATTGTTTCATGTAACCATCTAGTCTACAGAATGTGAGCTAAGGAGTGTATGGATTTGGTATGGGTTTAAATGTGTTGCCTTTTGAATTAAATTTGTTTTAACACTTTCCTATTTTACAAAATTTTGGACCTGTCCAAATTCAAAGGTTTTGCAGATGAAAATTTAAAGTGGATTTAATTTGAAAAATAACCATTCAGAAGGGTAGAAAATAGTGTGGAAAAAGAAGAAATTGCTTGTCAGAAGCAATTTCTTCTTTTTCACAATGTTTTCTCAATCATAAAATCACAGGCACGTAAAAAGCAGGGATTAAACAGGAAAGGGTTAAATGAGAATATCTGTCCATGAGAATATATCATTTTTTATCTCATTGTTTTTGGAGAAAACCCAAGGTATTGTTATCACCTTGGCATTGTTGTTGGTGTAGGCGTTGGCATGACAAACTTTAATCTTCATGAAACTTGATATGTGTGTTCACCAACACAAGAGATATCCAGACTTCAAAGGGGGGTAACTCTGGAGGCATTTATTTGTAAGAGTTATGCCCCTTTTTTACATAAATTTTTTGCATTAACCAGCACCTTCAGCCGAGCATTGCACCCATAGGGGGTGCTCTTGTTTTAATTTTCTGACAGAAAATACCAAAATTCAGTTAAAAATTGTCTGGAGTAGTGATATTTGTATAAATGGTTAAAATTTATATGTCCGGAGTATTTTGAGGGATATATGCAACACTAAGGTAAATTTATACATACTTACAACACTTATAGTAAGTATGAGTAGCCAACAAAAAGTATGAGTGTTGTCCCATAAATTGTGAACTTTTTAAATGATTTCAGACATGTACCAAATTCTTTGCATATCTCTTTAATATTTGTAACCATATAATTTAAATTAGAGCAGAATAAAGGAAAAGGCTTCGTGCACACTTTCTACAAGTTATATTATAATTGGATGTTTGGTTGTTATTTCGAAAAATTATGTTCACAAATTTCTGGGACAACCCAGAAACTATTCTGTTTACTCTTAGAAAAATGGATTCAACGCTTCTCATTTAAAGTTTTCAAGATTTTCAAAAAATGCAATAAATTGTTTGTGTTAATTGCTTTTTATAATCTAAAAATTGTCATAACAAAAATTTTAGTCAAAAATAGTCATGAATAACATAAGCAGCCTGAAACTTTGTCATAAGATAAACCTTTCGAGGCACTTTTTCATCAATTTGTTCATATAGTTTTCCCCCATGTAATACTTGATCTGATATGATTCCATTACATGTTCTGTTAACTAAAATGTCCAGAAAAATTAACAGTTGTTGTTGTTGTTGTATTTAAGATGTGTAGAATATTTTGTGAATTGATGAAAATAAACTGATTCACTGCCACTGAATAGCTTGTAAGATCTTTAATGTTTTCCCAAATTTCACTTTAGGCTACTAAACTATCAATGAGTTTATCCTTCTAACGCAAAGGGTTTTGCTCAATGCTTTATAGGAATATTTGTATTTTTCTTTTTAAGACACACATTTGAAGTAAAATTTGACTTTTAAATAGCAATTTTCAAAAGTTTCTTTGGGTTAATGCTAGCTGAGCTTTTGTCAAACATGCAAATTAGAGTTGTCTTTGGACGATCTTGGATCTGGGACAGGTTTTACTGAACATCGTAAAATCATTTTTTGTGTAAATCAAAAATTAAAATTGCTTCTAGAGTAGTAGCTAAATAAGGAATTCTGTCATACACCATCTCATTGGATTCGTCTTCTAAAGACGATTCCAATGAGATATTGGAAGGCAGAATCTAACAATGGAACGATCTTTTAATTTTGAGTTGCGAATAATTTTTTTCGTAAGAAATTTAGTAAAACGGGTCCCATGTTACTGTTACAACCTGTCACAAACTGGGGCCTGATGTGAAATATATGCAGAATAAATGTGCATATTTATAACCAATACTTTGAAAAGTTTTCTCTTATGAAACTGGAATGGTCCTCAGGTGACGCGTTCACCCGATCCCTTAAAAATTTGAAGAGTAAGTGCAGGCATATGTAATAAAAGATTTGCTTGATTCTCTAAACTACGGACCCTAAATACACATATATTGACTGAGAGTCACGGTCTGGAGTAAACTTACTAAGAGGGTTTCAATGATAAGGTGAAGGATACATGGCACCTTCAGGGTCGATGAAAATGGTGACGGGCATATAGAGCTCTACCTCTGTCCAAGTGTGTGTATTGGAACACAGGTGTGGGTATCCCATTCTTGCACGGAGCATTACTTCTTCATTAATTGATGAATTTTCAAAATACCCTGTCACAGTTGTCCTCCCGAGTGAGTACAAGTGGCATGCATAAAGAAAGGCCCAAGTTCAAGGTCATGGCTGGCACGGATAAAAGTCAAGTATTCAAGGGTTATTCCCTGTTTGTGAAACATTTCTAGTTTTCAAAAGTAATGTGAATGTTTTTCAAAGAATTTCACTCTGGTCTTGCCCTCCTGCTTGTTTCGCAGTGTGCCTATTTGCAACTCTTGACACCTTGGGTGTAATCCCCGTCCGCAAATATATCTTAACTAACATTTGTCTTCCATTCGAGGGTGAATACTAGTTGTGTCCATCAAGATACTGCCATTCTGATTGGCTAAAATTGGTTTTATTCCACAATAAAAACGATTTTGAGCGCACTGCTGTTTTATTAGCTTTAGAAAATAGTCCGGTAGGTAATCGGTTTCATTTTAGATACAACTTAATTTATCTATTTTGTTTTTGCCACACCAAATGAAATTGAGCCTGTGCGTGACATTGCCAACAATTTGAAATGTTCGTGAAGTGTAAACATTGAGAGGCGTAGAAAGCCACAAACTGTAAATGTAAAGCTACCTGATGGTCTACAGATACTTTGAGACCTTTTCTATCTACTTAACACAAAGTGAAAACTCTGGTCAGACTGTGCGGATGCACAGACTGGTCAGAGTCTTTGCTTTGCACATATTTGAAATTGTTGGAAATCTCATGCACAGGCTCAATTATAAGATATGAAGAGAATATTTAGCGATTTTATGGACGTATGAAACAAACAAACCAAAAAAAAAACAAACAAAAAAAAAAAAAAAAACCAACCATATCACACTCCTGTATGAATCCGCTTCTCGTAGCGTATTCATTCAGTGCGATAAGGTTTGTAGTTTCATACCTCCATGAAATCAACTATTATTCTCTTCATCTCTTAAATAATCGTGGACCAAAGTTGGGATGACCAGCCAGAGGCTCGAAATACATTTAGCGGTTACACTGGTGTGGGTAGCATTGCTGTTTCTGAAATGCTGTTAAACGTGGTGTTTCATACAGATTTTGCTGTTCGCGATATGGAAGATTTTTAACATGTCTTAAGACATGCATTTAAACAAACAAATATTCTACTTAGAATACGAAGTCACATAAAAGTCAGCGACGTCGACGACGATTCCTATTTTTTATTTGAAGATCCATAAAAGGTAGCATCGGCCGGCCATCGGCAATATCAAGAAAAAAATAATCTTAATTAGTAGTGGTTAAAAATGCAAAATATGTATGAGATGTGTTAAAAGAAAGTCGTGAGCCAGGCCGATGATATACCTCATTCGGAACATCGCTCGGACTTTTTCCGTAAACTGGAAAGTACCTCGGACGTAAGTGTAGTAATTTTGGTCATTTTTAGGTAATTCGGCTCCTGGTGGTACTTTGGTTAATACGCTTGAAGAATAGCATAGAATATATTTCTTTAATGTTTTCCGATCGTCTGTGGAGGTAATTTTGGTATGTTATAATTTGAAAGAAAAACGCAGTAAAACACAGCGTTTTGTTTTCAAATTAAAATATGCCCATTTTACCTTACGTTGATTTTATTTTCGCAACGTCATCCCCAGTAATGTTTGTGACGTCATATAAACCCAAGTGCGATATGACACGCTTTCATGGCTGCACCCTTATTATTCCCGAGGTCTATTCCGTAGAATCGCCGAGGATTCCCGATTGGATATACCTATGACTAGCAGATCGCCGGTCTATTCTTCCATGAGTCGCAGATTCTATCACCGTTTCCAAAAGGCGTGGCTTACACGTCATCTGGAGCTTTTATGCGTCTATAGCTCTTCCAATATTAGACTAGATCTTCAGGTCCATTGATTTTTTAGGGAGATACGCTTGCTGGACTTGAACATTTCTAGATTTCAGAGTTCCGGACTTTTCCTTATAAACGCATTAAGGTATAGAGCTGATTTTTGGTATGTGAGTTAATGAGTTACAGAACAAGCTTGAGCTTGGTTCCGGTCCAATGACCTTCGAGGAAGATACGTATGTTGAACTTAGAAAAATATAAGGAAGTTCCAGTTTTCCGGCTAATTTTTCTAAACGCGTTGAACAACTATCAATGGCATTTATCTTTTAATCAAGGTGGCGAGGAATAAATAACGCTTCATTGTACATACAAAGATGGCTTTTTCAATTAAAATGTATATGGATAATAAAATTGAGAGAAACAAGAGTGAATTATGTACCATATCTGAAATCGATGGGTTGGCACAAAACTGTTTTAAATGCCTTCATACAAGCATTTACAACAGTTTTGTAACGAGCCATCCAACTGAAAGCTTTTAACCCTTTCCTGTTTTACAAAATTTTGGACCTGTCCGAATTCAAAGGTTTTGCAGACGAAAACTTAGTGGATTTTATTTGAAAAATAACCATTCTTTTGGGTAGAAAATGGTGTGGAAAAGAAGAAATTGCTTGTTGGAAGCAATTTCTTCTTTTTTCACAATGTTTTCTTAATCATAAAATCACAGGCACGTAAAAAGCAGGGATTAAACAGCAAAGGGTTAAATCATTGAACAAGTTTCAATTCCAAGAGCAGCCTCCGATTCCATATGCAGGTGACAATAGCGGCGCTATTCCCGTCACATGATCATTAGTCTCCACGTCAATGCATTCCACATTTGTCAGTGCGTGACCAAGAGACGCCGAACTTTCACCTCCGATGACGTAAATTCTACAGCCAATCGCAGCAACCAAAGCTCCATGACGCGGCACTCTGAGCGTCTGAAACGCCTCCCAGTGATCACTATCATGACAGTAACGGAAAATCGAGTCAATGCTTAACTGAACATCATCTTGGTAGACGAATCCTCCCACAAAATATACAGAACCACCAACCTCTACCATCGAGCCACCAGCAATATGTAATGGAAATCGACTCTTTGATGTCCAATTACCACTACTTGGATCGAATACTTCGACGGTGTTCAAGAGACGCTTCTCTTCAATGTCAGATCTACCGCCAACAACAAGTATCTCCCCCCTGTGTGAAACGGCTGCCATTTCCAATCTGGGGTATTTCATTGGTTGAGTGAAGAACCATTCATTTTCATCTTGGTCGTAACATTCCGTCGATTTTAAACCCATCTGTAAACAGTCGACCCCACCAATTACGTAAACGGCGTCATCAAGATTGACGGTAACATGGTTGGCTCTTGAAGTTTTCAACGGCTTTATTTGGTTCCACTCGCCATTTATAACGTTATATGTAAAACAATCTCGAGATGGCATTTCTTCGTGGCTGTCTGGACAATACTTAAATCCACCTGTAATGACCAATTTGTCGCCAAGCATAGTAGCTGCCAGATGGTGAAGGCTCTTAGGCATTTGGGATACAACTGACCACGTGTTTGAATCGGCGTTGTACTGTTGGATAGATTGTGTTAGGTTTATTTGTTCGGTGTCGTTTTCTTTGTAATACGGATTAACCCCACCTAACACAATAATGATAGGTGGACAAACTGGCTTCCAGTAAGAATAGAACGGTTCCGACCCTGCTAAGATAGGAGACATTCCCATTCGTTCGACTGTGTGATGTTTGCTACGTGATGGTGTAGATTTCGTTTTATGAAGCTCTCTACGAGAGCTTTTATCTCTGGCTATGACATCAGAATATGTTCTGTGTTTAAGTCTGTATTCACTATTTCCAGGCAGAGGTAAAACCTGAATACTTCCTGCTGGTATGTGTTTTGATTTTCTGCGTTCTGATTCTTTTCTAGGTTCGGAAGGCTTCGGGTCTATCGATTGGTTTGTCGTCGGTTCTGGATTGTCTCTTTTTCGACCTGCATCTGTCTCTTTTCGTTGTACCCTTAGAGTATTTCTTATCTTATTAAAAGCGTTTATAAAAGCTTTTGATTTATTTGATTTAGACTCGTCAATGTATGTATTATTCGGAACGGTGGTTTCGTTGACATCAGCATCCGTGCTGAAACTTGGAATATCATCCGGGTTGCTAGGTGATGAACTCCCTGGTGACCGCTGTCGTGGTGTTGACCTTGGTGCTGCTCTTCCCGACTTCGCCGATCGCGGGGTCATCCGGGAAACAGCGTTGAGGATATCCGGAAATAATGCATGGTGACGAAATGCCTTGTACAACATATCCTTGCACTCTGGTATGTTTATCATGAGGGACACTTGTTCTACCTGTGACACGATAATAGCTGGAGATATACGATCAAACCGAATCAAACTCATCAACGGAATGGCATAAACAATCCTCTCATCCGGATCATAGTTTATCCACTCTGCGCATGCTTTGAATATATGTAGTTCATCCGGTGACGTCAGCATGTCGGAAGAAATAATGTTCTGTACAGTTCTAAAGTCACTTTGAAGAAACGTATCACAGTTGACAAGGCTGGCGAAATGTTTTTCTATGTATGAATCGATTGACGTCACAACATCGTCGAGACCATACTCAAGGGCAATAATTCTGTGTCGAACCGACGAAGCCATCCTTACACAGTTCAACAGAAAGTCCTTACAAAGTTTCAGCAGTGGGTTTGACCTCAGTTGTTTACTCACCTCTAAAACATTTTCAACATTCTCTAGAGTAATCTCAATCACGTTAGTATAGAAATACTTCAGAATTTGCTTCATATTAAAACTCCTTATTCTCGGAAAATGAAGTTCAACCAATCCTAGTTCTCTTCCTTGCTCTATAAATAAATCGCATTTGGTAGCGAGGACCAATTTGTGAGCGTAAAATTGTTCTCGTTCGTCTTCAACAAAGAAAACAACATCACAAAGTTGTTTATTTCGCCACATTTGGTAAATACACTTTGTCATTTGCGTTGCCTTTGAGTCCAAACTATCAAAATCCGACATGGACAAGGCCTGGCCGATGGTGGAGGTTGTACCTGGCGCCATGTTTGTTTTTATTGTTGACGAACCGTTAAGTATAAATTTGTTCTCGTCTGGTTTTGCAGCCTCCGTGTCTTGAGTTTTTGTACTTTCGCCTTCATCTGATTGATTGTTGTGTTCGACTTCTCTTTGGACATCGGTGGCACTATCGTCATCTAAAATGATAAGATTTGTTTAATAGATGAAGAAATTATTTGTAGATTTTAAGAGCTATGAAACTAAAAATCTAATCACTATGTATGAATAAGGGAAAATTGTTGAAAGCGGCGTAAAAATCATTCAAAGAAACAAACAATGAATAAGGGAAGCGTATTTAACGTTATTAAACGGGCCTGGGTGAGCTTAATAACTTTCTTTTTTTATTTAAGACAGGGTGAATACCTGCTTGTCTTCACTAAAATCGTGTGAAATATTTTTTCTCGTATTAACAACATTTTGAACCTTTAAAAACGAATTTTTGAAACGGTCTGAAATCTGTGGATTATTGGGAAATAATGGTAGATTATCATTTGATAAACTGACTGCAGTATCAGTGAAAATATCAAAAACGTATGCCCGCTTTCGTTCATTTCTTCCTATATGACATCATTTAAGCGGAGCCAAGACAGTTACGTCAACATGAAACTTGCATAGCAATTACATGCAAAATGGCGCGCTTTTAGAAAATTTGCCATAAAGTGTTTATATTTTGTCTCATTTTGCAATAAAGACAGAGAATACTCGTTTGTTTTCGAATAAGATTGATTGATATTTGATTTCGTGTACACAACAAGAGCTATATTTTTACTTGTGCCTCTGCCACTCGTTAAAGTTTACTTTTTGTTGTTCGCCCAATGAAATACAAACCGACCTAACACTGAAAAAAAAAACCTATTATCCTCTATATACTTTATTGTGTGAACAACAAAAGCTACATTTTCAAAGGTGTAGAATATATCTTTTTTGTTCATGAAATAACATGTCAATCGATTATGCCCGATAAACGAACGATGATTCTATTTATTCATTGCAAAAATCCTACAAAATTCGATTGGAAAAAAAAAAAAAACCTTAGATCACGTCATTTTGCACGGGATGGCTATGAAACATCAATGATTACGTCAATTATGAATTATAATAATAATAATAATAATATCTTTATTTTATGAAGGTGAAACATTAAGACAAATCTTTCAAAATTAACAAATTAAAATTTCTCTTTTTTACAATGTTGCCTTCAGTGAAAGAAAAATTAATGAAATTATTTGGCTCCGCTTTGATAACGTCAGATAGGGCGAAATGAACGAAAGCGGGTAACAGTATTCGATAATTTCACTGGTAAGGCAATGAGTTTAAATGATAATCTACCGTAAATTATCGATTATCCGCCGAAATGAAATAAAGAAAGTAGCATTACTTAGTACATATCAAAGTTGATATTAAACTACTTGTTGAAAATTGATTTAACTCGAAACAGACTATTTACTGATTAAAACGTGATTATTGTACATGTATATTAAAATAAATAAGGAAGTCCCTGGTCTCAACTTTAGAATTAATGGGTTGATTCCAGTTTGGCGGTCCCAGCACAATTTGCACCAATTGTAGTGTTAGAGCTAAAAAAAAGACCGAAATCTAACTCGACCAAAAACATAACGGGGTGTGGGACAGTAGCCCCCATCTTAAAGGTCAGACCGTCTATATCAAGACAAATAAGTGTTTTGCTTTAATGTTTAAGTTTTGAGGACCACTAAAGTGGAAGTGTTGCGAGTAACCGTTTTCACAATAAAATACCATTTACATTTAGAATATCATAAATGTTGTGACAGACTGCCAAATATAAATGGCATTACAATTTAAAGACAAAATTGACTTTTGATCACTTCCATCGACATATTAATCAATTCCATTCTTATAACTGATTTAATCATGTTGGCAAGTATAATGTGTTTTAGGACTGCAAGTTATATTTAGTACTTTTTTAAGATTTCTTTTAGGTTGATATAAAAAATCCTGAATAGTCTAAATGACGTTTTTGGGAGTTTCGTGAAAGTGCGACCCCCATCGACGAACAAAAGGATGACGCATTTCCGCAAAGTTAAGGTAATGACCCGGGTTTCCAAAGGATTTTAATAGGAAATCTCGGTTAATATATGAAAGAACATGAGTTGCGAAATGTTGCGAAACTATTACGGGTCTTAAGGTTCGATTCTCCTAGACGTTTTTAGGCGACAAAATGCTTGTTTTGATCCCTTTAAGGTATTAAATTATTTATTAGGGAACTTTAACGTTTTAACTTGCATATTTCTCGCCCTTGCTTATTTGCTGCCCTTACCTGGTAATATTTCGCTAAGTTCATCAATCAAGGGATGCGGCTGTATCAGGGACTTCCATGTTAGTCGACAATTTTCACTGTTTCTTCGTTGGTGTCCATTAGTTTTCGAGTTACTCGTAAAGTCCAAAGAAAAAGCACGACGAAAGTTTGTCCGCGGTTCATCTTGTAAGTTAGTCGACATTCCTTGTCTAGGGTCGTTCAAAGCCGGCGTCGAACCACTCCGGTGACGAGGTAACGTGGACGATTCGTTAAAGGGACGATTTGGCGTTGATGGTTCACTGGCATGGTGACGACGGTTGGCAGACGGTGGAGTATCTCTGGTTGGAATCTCATCTGGTCGAAAACTCTCTCGTCTGCTGCGTACTTTAGTTGGCGTTCTTCTTCGCATATCTTTTTTTTTCAAATAAGCATTTATGTTATGACGCCATATTGTTTACATCTTTGTTTTAGTCTTGACGTAACGTCACGATCATTTCCGCGTTGTTTTCGCGTTAAAAAGACGTTCTTAAAATTCTATCCATAACGTCGTTTTCTAGAATAATTTGAAGCTTTCAACTATAAAATAAATATGAAATGTACTTAGTTCGAAAAGGAAGTGCACTTTTTTTATCGAATTTCTTAGAACTTATACCACGTACCGTCTTAAAATTTTCCACGATATACCAAGCGTATACAGACCAGCGATACTTTTTAGAAATAAAGCTTACGACACTCAATGATTTTCGGTTTTCTAAAGATCTTTGACTTTTAGAAATTAGCCCGTGTATCCTACAGTCAATGAATTATTTAGGAATACCATTCAGTTCATTTTTTATCCTATCTTAAAATTAATCGAAATCTGAATGACAATTGTACACTATGCATCGACGCAGTTTGACCTACAAATTTCGTGGTTGGACAGTAAGGAACCCGTGCGCAGAAAACCCTCCACAATATTGCATTAGCATTGGTCATGTATCCGATTACGGGTCCTCTTTTCTACGTTTGAAAAAATATTACAGAACGCCGTTGCACTGTTTGATCTTACGTTCCCACTCTTTCGGCGTAGCGATTTCTAACGTTGACACAGATCTAATGTCCGTATGTGAACTCAAACTTCCTTTTGAATTGGTGGGGAGTCCTAAGTCAAACTCAGAAATGCCGTATAAGCAAATATCTCTTACTAGAAAGAAATTTTAGGAGGAAAAATCTGAACACAATAATGTTCTGATCCTTTGTCCGCAGTTTACGCAACTTAATCGAAATCGAATTTTATTACTCGTTTCTAAAGAGTTATAACTAAAATATGCAATTTATATACAAGAAAGAGTTCCCCAAACTTCGTAAAAAATAATGAAAAATGTTTAAGTGTACACTTACTTTCGGAACTCATGAGAGATATATACATATACTTATGAGCCCACTTGAAAATCGAGCGCAGCGTCTCGATCGCTATCGTGGCGACACTTGACCTCTGTCGGATCAAATTTCTGTTAAAAACGTATGATCTGTTAGTCCATGTAATTCATTTGGCATTACCCTGTTTTATATCTTCTGGAAAGGTGTCTGTTAAGGTCTAAATCGTTGTGTAATTTCGCATATGAGCTTGTGCGTGACATTTCCAACATATCCACCTATGTACATAGTAAAGACTTTGATAAACTTGCGCAACCGCACAGTCTGATCACATTTACTGTGTGTACTTTCGACAGCTACTGCTTCAAAGTTTTACCAGAGAGTTGGTTAACATCACGAATATATTGTGTGCCTTTGCTAATTGTCTTCGCCTAACATTTGTATGAAACTGATAAAATGTTACGAGTATTTCATATTGTTATTTCGTTGAGCAAGACATTCAAAGCTGCAGTCTTGTAATTAATAGTAAGCACGAAAATAAGCCCGAAATTCTCTGTGTTTAGTTTTTCAATATAATAAAATCTAGTATTTTCGTCAACTTCGTGGGAGAAAAAAGACGCCGAAAACACATACTTCAGCCCAGGATGATAAAACGGGGCAAACTTTTTGTCGATTATACCCCGCTTTGCACGCAAGTGCAAGTGCAAAGCGGGGTATAATGGGCAAACTATTTGCTCAGTTTTGGGCATCCAAAACGCAGGACCCTATAAAGAATCACCAGGAAAGTTTTTCTGTCGAGAAGGTTTTAAGAAAAACATTTCTTAATGGTATAAATTTCATATTAAAAAATCCACATATTCATCCATAAAAGATGAATTAATTTCACTATTGACGATGCTTAACTTTGAAGACAGGTTATTTCACAGTTGTATGAACCCCCTATACAAAGCATTTGTATGATTCCGTAGTTAGTTTATAGGTCTATCTCCATTTATTCAAAAACATCATTTTCATTTATTGTTATCATATGACATAAGTGATAACAAGCCCAGAGTTTTTTTCTAATTTTTAGACATTTTCAGCAGGACTATTCATATTTTATCTTATAACTATACAAATATCCATGTGAAAACATCCCGTATGATATTTTTTATGATATCACATAGTTATTTTTAGAACAATGATATAATGCGGTTAATTTTAGAAACTTGCATTTCAGTTAGAAACATCGACGAAAAGAAGACAAATAGAGGTTATAAGATAAATATAATACGTACTTAGTGTATTGTATGAAAAAAAAAATAATATCTAACTCGGTTGAGAGAATTGATAATTGTCTCGGCAGAGCCTCGACAATTTTCAATTCTCCCACCCTCGTTAGATATTTTTTTCATATAATACACTAAGTATGTATTATATATTTACTCATACGTAATCATAAAAGTGGCTGCATACTCAGAAACTTTGTCGTGGGGGCATATTTGTCGGTCATTCGAGACGCCGATAGACAAAGCGGACAAAAACTGTACCAGTCTAGGCTGGAATGAGCGGCCCTGCATTCAGGATGATAAAACAGTGAAAACTGTTTGCAAATTATACCCCGCTTTGCACGTACACTTGAATGCAAAGCGGGACATTATTTGCAAACAGTTTGCAAATGGCGTTTTCTCATCCTGATTATATGATAGGGCCATATTCTAAAACCGTGGCAATCATATTCATATTGTGGAAAAGGAATATCGAGTTTACATTAAGGAATGTTAAAAATCTACAAGCGGATTTGTTTTTTCCCTAATCATCCTGTGGAGTCGCATAATATTTCCGGATGATGATATCTCGAAGAAGGGGACATAACTTCAGTAGCCGGCATAGGTTTGATTATTTCTACACACATTGAATATATTTCAGCTCTAATAGTAAAGAGAAAGTAAACCGTGTATGAATCATGTCGGAACAGTATTGACACATGTTTACTATCTTATATTTTCACGTACATCAGTACAGGTGTTAATCTTTATTGGCCTAGTATGCTGGAAATCAGTTCTTCATGTAATGTAATTGATAGTTACTAGCCCTACTTTAAGATCGAATCGTTCGCGAATCGTTTAAGAAATGATACACAGACTTGCACTCGTACTTATGTGCAAACTGGGAAGTCATTTTTAAACGGTCATGAGCATTTTGCCATTCTTAATGCAGGACACATTGTGCAGCGTGTCTAACTACTAGTTTATATTTTACCCATTTTCTAAAGCCTCGAGTACGAGACCTATTTTCCCATGCCGCATCACCTGTATACTGTATATTTCTACATCACCTAGAGTCTACTGGAACTATTTTTGGAACATCTACGATTCCTAATGGATGCTAAACTCAGATATGGGCCTCTTATATTTATCTAATTGTTTACTCCGGAATTTATTTTTATTGCTCCCATTATGTACGAAATAGTCTAGGCTATCAGAGTGTTGAGAGGGTAGTTTAGTTAGTTTTCTTGGATACAAGTGAAGTAGAAAAAAAACTTACAGGAAACTTGATGGTGTTTGTGTATCGTATTACCGTGTAATAGACTGCATACAGTAGTTTAGGATCCTATAGATAAACCATGGTGAGTTGGAGTTTTCTTATTGTTTATATCAAGTAGAGTGTATCTTTCCGAGAATATTTTAGTTCAGCCATGATAATAGTATGATAAAACCGAGACCTTAGAATCGGATCAGCCGTGCGATCTAGTGGAACACGTTTCAGAAACGTTAAATATATAGCACCTCACTTTGCACGTGAACTAACGTGCAAAGCGGGGTACTATTTGTTAACGTTTGCAAACGTTATTGCACCCTGAACGTTGGCCAGATCCGACACAAATCAGGCTGCATATCCACAAGAGACGGTAAAAATTCGGATTTGTAAGGTATAGTGGACATAAGAACATTAATGTCCTTTAACTAAGTGGTAAAATTAGAGACCCATATTAGACCGATGTCACGGTTCAGTTACTTCTCCGGATTTGCCAGCTAGGTGCAGATGAAATTTACCCCCAAAAGAGTGGAAAAACTTGAATTTTAGATCAAAATGTTACAGAAATCCTACCATAAAACCTCTGTTCGGAGGGTTATCAAAACGATTTCTATGAGTAACCACTACAACGTTATAGATAACTAATTATGATTAACGATAAGAGCTGGGACGGGTACTCGAGTACCTTGGTACCGTATAGGGTAACGTTTCTCCCCGTTCCTGAATCATAACCCGTTACCCGAATACTGTATAAGCACTATGAACATTTGGGGATCAAATTCAGAAGATAAGTGAATACTGTTTAACCCTTTGCTGTTTAATCCCTGCTTTTACGTGCGTGTGATTTTATGATTGAGAAAACATTGTGAAAAAAGAAGAAATTGCTTCTGACAAGCATTTTCTTCTTTTTCCACACTATTTTCTACCCTACTGAATGGTTATTTTTCAAATTAAATCCACTTTAAATTTTTGTCAGCAAAACCTTTGAATTTGGACAGGTCCAAATTTTTGTAAAACAGGAAAGTGTTAAAACAGCCTTCAATTCTTTTCTGAAGTTGATACCCAGAAAATCCTACGGACTTCTTCAGATAGGTTTGGAAGTCCTAGCTACTTATTTGCGAGCCACAGACTCCAAGCACCCGTGCCCCTTAAAAGCTTGTCGGAATTTGTATGATCTAGCCCCCTTTACAGAAATTCTGGACCCACCTTTGTATTAGTTGATCAAAAATGTGCAAGTGTCGGGTGGGTAAAAATGTTGAGTCAAAGCTTTTTTTTTTACTTGAAAACCGCCAACGAATAACATACTATTTAGGACAAATGATTATTTGAGAATAGTGCCACGTCCAATTTTCCAGACCTTTTTTTTGTTTGATTCTATCGATCACATGTTAAGAATCACTAGCCCAAATTTTCACACCTTTAATATAATTAAGTGGGTTTTCAGCATCACGTAACAACAAGTTAATTGAATCGGATGCAACAATAGTCGGACAAACGACACAATCTTTTTGGTGAGCCGCTAATCGCAGTCGAACATTGTTTACTCCCAACTAAGATTTTTTAATGAATGATATGTTGGAAAATTACAATAGAAATAGTATACCTTAAATTTGTTTTTCAGAGAAAAGTGTATGGGGAGTCGTTTTGACGCGGCGCTATTTTAGCCGCCTGATGTTCGTTAGATTTGATGGTCTGAAAAAATACTTCACCGAAAACAAAACAAAACAAAACAATAAACGAATAAATAAATAAATAAATAAATAAATAAAAATATGATAAACAAGCTAAGTTGTTGCGCATCCAGTTTCCAGTGATCTGAAGCATGCAGGCATCTCAAGAGGATTTATTCTAGGAAAAAATAAATTGCGCATGAAAGATATAATTAAGTAATTATGTTTCACTTTAATGACTAGAGTAGATGGTAAGAGCCCTGGGGTAAATCCTCATATCTCTACATAATGCTTTGTTGTTACAGATTTCTGGCTGACGGCCAGATGCAGATTAGAGCTGAGCTTCGAGAGTCGGAAAACAAATATAATAGGCTGCTACTGTTTGCAAACAACCATTAAAATATCTTATCTTAACGAAATATTCAGTCATAGCTACAGATAGAGGGGGTATTTTGGATTTTTATTTCAAATATTTCATCAAAACTTTCACAAACTCTGGGTTGAAGCAGGGACTCTATATATAGGGTCCGTGGTTGAAGATACTCATTGGATTCTTCACACCGAGACGTTTCAAATGCGTTCCAACAACATAGGGGTTCGTTTTGAAATTAGGATTTAAGATTGGCGTCAATCCCTCTTATCTCATCTTTTCGATCCAAGGGTTACGAATTCGAGAAGAAGCTATCGATTCGATACCCCTTGACTCGTGAAGATGCTCTTATCTGAACCCCTGTAACATTCTTTACATAAAAAGTTTAGGCAAACGCTCGCACCAATACGAAATTAAAAAATAGTAACTGAAGATTACAGCTGAGCTTCGAGAGTCGGAAAACAAACAGGCTGCTACTGTATGCAAACTACCATTCTTATATCATATCTTATCGATATGATCTGAATTCCAGGAAAAACTGCCTTAATGACAATAAAGTTGACAATAGACTCAAACTTGAATTTTAAAATTGCAAAATGTATTATTCATAAATCAAGAAAATATGTTCCAAAAAGAATCAGGTCCCTTGTACCTGTTTATTCAATTTTCTCACAAACTATTTTTTACACCAAACACAACAAAAAGGAGGATAAATTGAGGGGAAAAATAAATTTCTTGTCAAGCGATTTCTGTCTTCTTTTTTCTTATAACTATACAAATATCCGTGTGATAACATCCCATATGTTATTTTTTGTTATATCACATAGCTATTTTTAGAACAATGATATAATGCAGTTATTTTTGGAAACTTGCATTTCAGTTAGAAACATTGACGAAAACAAGACAAATAGAGGCTATAGGATAAATATAATACATACTTAATGTATATCTAACTCGGTATTGAGAATTGATAATTGTCTCGGCAGAGCCTCGACAATGATCAATTCTCCCAACCTCGTTAGATATTTTTTCTTATACAAAACACTTAATACGTATTATATATTTATCAAAATTTTCTACACTATTGTCTCTACAATTTCAAAGCACACACCTTTTAGTTTAAATTCTTGCTAATTGGATCAGTCTAAAATTCTTTGTTTCATATAATCGAGTTTTCCTGAATAAATAGAGGACGATCGTTTGTATCATTGTAAGATTGATTCATGTTTCAAGTGAGCTACAATCATTATATTTTCACGAATGACAGATTCACCAGTGAAAATAAGTGAAAACATAGCTAGTGTTGTTCTCGAAATGAAATATCAATCGATCTTACTTGAAAAAAAAACCCGATTATTATATCTTTTTAATTAAAAAAACAAACAAAATGTGAAAATTTAAGGATAAGCGCGCCATTTTGCGCGTGTTTGCTATGCAACGTTCATGGTGACGTCACTTTTATGACTCCGCTTAGATGATATCATATACGATGACAGGAACGAAAGCGGGGTACAAGTTTTTGATAATTTCACTGGTAGGGCGGTGAGTTCATCAAAACGATAATCTGCCGTTTTTCCTCGATAAACCACCGAAAAGCATTTAAGAATGGATAATAAATGAAAAAAACGAAAATAAAAGATAACTGCAGATGGATGGTGAGCTACAATAGTCGGAAAGTAAACGTACCAGACCTCTGTACGCAAAAAAGTAAAATAATAATACTTACCATCAATAAAGTATTTACAGCAAAAATCTAGTCAAACTCTTAAAACAATACGAAATCATAAGAACACTCAATTCAACCGAAATTTTCAAAGTCCTGCTGTCAGAAGAGGAAGAGGGGATGAGGATGTCACCTGATACTCTTTCCATGGGTTAAAGCGTGATCGACAGTGAATTTTAAGATATTAAGAAATTACATTGGCTCAGATAAGCTACATATGGATGGCTAAGCGCGAAAAGGTTGTAACTTCCTATTCACATATAGGTAGTTACAACTGTTTCGCGCTGAGCCATAGATATATTTCGTTTCCATTCGTGATTAAATTTTAATTTTTGCGTTGAATTTTAGTGAAATCAACGAATACTTGACAATAGTTCCGCATCAGCAGTTTTATGAGCATTTCCCGCATTAACGTATATATCGTACTGAGAGTGCCGTTTCTGGTCAAAGTTAGGATATATGTATGAAATTTCATTCAACAAAGTTATCGATTGATTGAATGGAGTTTAACGCCGCTTTCAACATTTTTTCAGTTATATCGCGGCGGCTGGAGAACCTAACAATGGTTTTCTGGTTTTCTCTCACCAGTACAACCACTACATCCTTTCCTAGCTTCCAGCTACTATCTCACATAGGTCTACGATTTTCAACCCATTGGTGAGAGACAAATAGTCGGAAAGAATGAGTGCCGCCGTCGGGGATCGAACCCGGGACCTCTAGATTAACAGTCCGACGCAACAACATTATCGAAAAAGAAGAATAGTTTGTGTAATATTATGTTATTCCTTTCTCTTGCCTTGCAGGATAAAATAAAGGCACTAAGGTTGAAATTTGACAACATGAGAGAGCGCCGCTCGAACACCTCTAATTCGGACTCTAGTAACTCGTCCACCGGTGAGTCGAACTACTCTAGCTCGAAGAAAAGGGACAAAGAATCACAGGTCCGCGTGGTTCCAATTAAACTTGAAGTTCCTAAACAAGATGGAAACAACACAAATAGCACAGACTGTGATAGAAGAGGGTCTAAAACCTCACTCGGTGATAGAAAATCGAGCATTTCAGAAGAAAAGCTGCAAGGTATGCAAAAAACAAGTTTTAATTAAAACGCTAATTGGACAGTATAAGCCAAACATTCAAAACTCATGTAGCTGGAAACTCAATTGAATTATTCAAGAAGGTCTTTAATCCGAGAAATTTTAAGAGAAAATAATGCTGCCTTTCCGCCTTGTAGTCTCGTAGTCATATAAATGCCGACAAGTACCCACTGTCTGAAAGCCGTAAATAAGCCAATTCTCTCGAGTGACCTCTTTCTTTTAACGATAACTTTGATTTTTTTACAAAGTTAAATTGTCCGAAAAACTATATCTGAATACAAAAGAATACTCTCTTCATATCCTCATTCCAATTACATATATCTTATACATTTGCCATGCAGAATCGAAAAAAAAAACCCTGATCTTTGAAATAAACCTTGTTTGGAAATTTAGAGTGGTCGGTTAATAGAAGTTTTCCGCAATATTTTTCACAGAGTTGGAGGAGGCGTTTCATCTATTTGACATGAACCGTGATGGTATGATAACAAAGGAGGAGTTAGGGGCGGTCCTTTATGCTCTAGGACAGAGACCTACAGTGACAGAGGTCCAGGATATGATACGATCTGTAGATATAGATAGTATGTATATATAGAGAGAATATTATGTTAGTGTGTTGAATATCAATGTTATCTGGTCGAGGTTGGGAGAATAAATCATGACAAGGCAGAGCCTCGTCATGATAATTTCTCTCAGCCCAGACCAGATTATATTAAAAAAAATTAGGCACTAACATGTTATTCTATTTATCATGCAATTTTTTCTTAGCCCTGAAACCTTTTGAATCATTAATAAACAGATAAATCAGATAAATTGAGGTGAAAGTGTTTCTGGCTTAGATCGAGAATATAAAAAACGTTTCATAAATAGACTTCCTGATTTCATTTTAAGGTTCATGTAAAGTGTTTAAGACCCAATTTTAAGGGCATTCATTTGCCAAGAAAAAGCAGTATGTCCATGGAATATTATATATCAAAATGAAGCTATTTATGAGCACAAACAGTTGAAAAACAAAAGACTTTTATAACTATAGCGGTATAGCCAAAACAATGTGGAAAAGGGTCATTTTGTACAGAACAAGCAACTGCATGACTGTTGGATAAAATTGGCTAATATTTTAACGAAGTCTAGCCTAAAGTACCATCCAGGTAGTGCTACAACCATTGGTATAAAACCCAGCCCCAAAACGTAGTTATGCAAGCAATTTATCTTGACTTATTTTATAAACACATATGTCATATATGTCATTCTAATTTTGAAAACGTGTAGATGGTGCGTTATCACAACATAAATAGACATTAATTGTTTATATACCTGTAAGGTTGTTTAGCAATATATCAAATTTTATTTCACAGAATGATAAATATATAGTAATATTGTAGATCATTGAATTAAAAAAAACTATAATTTGAAATAAATCGCAGAAAATATTTCACAATATTATGGTATGATGTTGCACCATACCTTACATCTATTTTGAAAACAGACCAAACCGGTTTGACATGTATGTTGACAAAATAAATGGAAATTGATTTTTTCAAAAGAGCCTTTTGAGACTGAGTTTTATATCTAAGGTTGTAGCACTACTTGGATGGTACTTCAGACTGTACTTTGTTAAAATACGGGGCAATTCTATGCAACCGTCATGCAGTTGCTTGTTCTGTACAAAATGACCCTTTTCCACATTGTTTTGGCTATACCGCTATAGCTATGGCGGTCTTATGTTGCCTAACTGCTTGTGCTCACGAATAGCTTCATTTTGATATATAATTTACCTGGACATACTGCTTTTTCTTGGCTAATGAAGTGCCCTAAATAATGGGTCTCAAACACTTTACATGAACCTTAAGTAATCAGACAGGTCATATCAGGTCAATACAGGCTTGTAATGTATACATGATTTTTGAATGCTCAAATGAAAATCGAAATCGACTTTGCTCTCTTTGATTAAAAGGTTGGCTATTTTCAGAAAAAAGTTGTATTGTCAACGATTCAGCGTCGTTCGCGTTGGCGTTGCTGTTTACGTTTACGTTACTATCCTTAAGCTTGGTCATATGTCTGGATATCATGTAACTTTTTTTGCATCATCACAAAAGCTATCCAGACAATGAAGTTGGTTGACTCTGAAAGCATTTTTGTGAGAGTTATGCCCTTTTTCGGACATGAAGTGCTCAAGGTGAGCTATTGTGATCGTACAATGTCCGTCGTCTGTCGTCAGTTGTCCGTCACCCGTCCTGCGTCGTCCGTCGTGCGTCGTCCACAATTTCTTGAAACATCTTCTCCCCCTAAATCAGTGGGCCAATCTTGATGAAACTTGGCAGGAATGTTCCTTCGGTCAAGCTCTACCAAAGTTGTTCAAATAAATGAAACTTCCCTTAACTTTTCCTTTACCCGTAACAAAAAGGGTGAAAATATGAAAATCTTCAAAAATCTTCTTCTCTGAAACCAGAAGGCAGACAGCTTTCATATTTGATATGTAGCATCATCTAGTAGACCTCTACCAAGTTTGTTCATATCAAGACCCTGGGGTTGTATTCGGGCTCCACCCGGGCACAGCCCTTTTTACATAGAATCAAAGGGCGAAAATCTTTAAAAATCTTCTTTTCCAAAACCAGAGGGCACACAGCTTTCATTTTTGGTATGTAGCATCATCTAGTTGACCTCTGTCAAGTTTGTACATATCAAGACCCTGGGATTATATTTGGGCTCCACCCAGGCGCATCCCTATTAGCTCATCTGAGCACGATTGGTGAAAATAGGAAAACCTTCAAAATTCTTCTTCTCTGAAGCCAGAAGGCTGACAGCTTTCATGTTTAGTTTGTAGCATCATTTAGTGGACCTCTGCCAAATTTGTTCATATCAAGACCCTAGGATCACATTTGGGCTCCATCCGGGTGCATTCCTTTTATCAAAGAATCAAAGAGCGAAAAGACATATCTGTCTTGCTCTTGGCTGAAAATGTCCATGGTATTGATCTTAAATAGAAATTATCTCCTTTTTGACACCTGCCTATTTAATTAATGTGATGTCCCAGGGGTCAAAGAGACGCAGGTGAGCGATCAAGGACCATTATGGTCCTCTTGTTTTTTTTTTATCTCTCTCTTCCAGGCCATTTGGCCAATTATAATAAAAATTGGCAGGAATGTTCCTTGGGTGAATCTTTACCCTAAATTTTTCAAGAAATTTTGATGGACCCCCAAAAAATGAACGAGCAGGTTGTATATATATTTAAAAATCGCTCCTGATACCTTGCAAAAAATTGAATTTGGAATAAGTCGGAATTCCATCTAAAAGACTTTCAGGACCTTCCGTTAGTTGATTTCTATTTTGAATATCTCTTTTTAGCTCACCTGAGCACGAAGTGCTCAAGGGAGCTATTGTGATCGATCGTTGTCCGGCGTCCGTCTGTCCATCTGTCCGTCTGTCCGTCTGTTCGTCTGTCCGTCACAGCGTCAACATTTTCTTTAAACGACATCTCCTCCTAAACTTATGGGTCAAAATCAACCAAACTTGGCAGAAATATTCCTTGGGTGGTCCCTTATGAAAATTGCTCAAATGGAAAGGATCCGTGCCATATCACGGGAAAAGGGGCCTTAATGACAAATTTCTTGTTTTCACTCTAGAAGCTACAAATATGGTCCAATCTTCATGAAACTTGGTCAGAATGTTTGTTAGGTCATGAGGATGAAGTCTATTGAAAATGGGAAGGAACCGTGCCATTTCACAGAAAAAGGCGCCTTAATGACAATTTTGTCAACAATATCTTTAAACGACATCTCCTCCTAAACTTATGAGTCAAAATCAACCAAACTTGGCAGAAATATTCCTTGGTTGGTCCCTTATGAAAATTACTCAGATGGAAAGGATCTGTGCCATATCACGGGAAAAGGGGCCTTATTGATAAATTTCTTGTTTTCACTCTAGAAGCTACAAATATGGTCCAATCTTCATGAAACTTGGTCAGAATGTTTGTTAGGTCATGAGGATGAAGTCTAATGAAAATGGGAAGGATCTGTGCCATGTCAGGAAAAAGGCGCCTTAATGACAATTTTGTCAACAATTTCTTTAAACGACATCTCCTAAACTTATGAGTCAAAATCAACCAAACTTGGCAGAAATATTCCTTGGTTGGTCCCTTATGAAAATTGCTTAAATGGAAAGGATCTGTGCCATATCACGGAAAAAGGGGCCTCAATGACAAATTTCTTGTTTTCACTCTAGAAGCCACAAATATGGTCCAATCTTCATGAAACTTGGTCAGAATGTTTGTTAGGTCATGAGGATGAAGTCTATTGAAAATGGGAAGGATCGGTGCCATATCACAGGAAAAAGGCGCCTTAATGACAATTTTGTCAACAATATCTTTAAACGACATCTCCTCCTAAACTTATGGGTCAAAATCAGCCAAACTTGACAGAAATATTCCTTGGTTAGTCCCTTATGAAAATTACTCAGATGGAAAGGATCCATGCCATATCACGGGAAAATGGGCCTTAATGACAAATTTCTTGTTACACTCTAGAAGCCACAAATATGGTCCAATCTTCATGAAACTTGGTCAGAATATTTGTTAGGTCATGAGGATGAAGTCTATTGAAAATGGGAAGGATCCGTGCCATATCACAGAAAAAGGCGCCTTAATGACAATTTTGTCAACAATATCTTTAAACGACATCTCCTCCTAAACTTATGAGTCAAATCAACCAAACTTGGCAGAAATATTCCTTGGTTGGTCCCTTATGAAAATTGCTCAAATGGAAAGGATCCATGCCATATCACCGGAAAAGGGGCCTTAATGACAAATTTCTTGTTTAGACTCTAGAAGCCACAAATATGGGCCAATTTTCATGAAACTTGGTCAGAATGTTTGTTAGGTCATGAGGATGAACTCATTTGAAAATGGGAAGTATACGTGCCATATCATGGGAAAAGGGGCTTTAATGACAATTTTCTCGTAAGAGCTCCAAACGCCACAAATAAAGTCCAATCTTCATGAAACTTGATCAAAATGTTTGCCAGGTCACAAGAATGAACTCTGTTGAAAATGGGAAGGTTCATGCCATATCATAGGAAATGGAGTCTTAATGATAATTTACTTGAAATATCAGGTGAGCGATTTAGGGCCCTCAGGGTCCTCTTGTTTAAATCTGGAGACGTAAAATTGCCTATTAGTTCTGTAAAGCGTTTAACTGAGCATATAGTTATAAATTCGTATTGAGCATGGTTTTCAATGTTCAACACTTTTTGGCAAAAAACTAAATCAATTATGTTCAGTTACGTTTGTATTTAGTCACTTTGGTAAGCTCTTTAGGGCAAACATCTCTCTTGTTTCATTAATAAATGAAAAATAAATTAAGTTAAAGGCTTGCCAGAACATAGAAAAATCTTTCATGTCTTCATTGTTATTTTTTTCTAAACAACCTGCTAATGTAGATTTTGTCTTTCAGGAAATGGTAAAATTGATTTCGAGGAGTTTGTGAAGATATTTTCCATGAAGATCTCTATCGACCCTGAAGAAGAACTTCACGAAGTTTTCTGTATATTTGACCAAAACAGCGACGGCTTTATCACGTCAGATGAACTTTATGAAATGTTGAAAAAACTCGGGGAATCTATAACTGTGGTATGGTACTAGTCTAAAGTTGTAATCAGAGCGTTTAAGGTTTTGTTTGTTTGAATGGGTTTTACGTCGCTTTCAACAATTTTGCAGTTATATCGCGACGACCGGAGCACCTAACAATGGATTCCTGGTATTTCTTTCACCTGTACTACCATTACATCCTTTCCTAGCCTCCGACTGCTATCTCACATAGGTTTACGATTATCTACCCATTGGTGAGAGACAAATGTCGGAAAGGATATTTGCCGCCACCGGGGAACGAACCCACGACTTCCAGATTGGAAGTCTTATGCCTAACCAACTGCGCTATGGTGGCGGCCAGCGTTTAAGGTAGTGGACACGTATTAGTTCCGCAACGTTTTGGAAGTGATGAACTTTAACAGCGTTGACCGAGGTTTCCTAATGATTTTCATTAGGAAACCTCGGTCAACATTGTGAAAGATCATAAGTTCCGAAACGTTGCGGAACTATTACGGGTCCACTACCTTAATGAAAGGGGATGATCGCGCTCAGGGGATGATTGCGGTCATTTTAAGCAACGAGGTATTGTCATCACCTTGATGTCGTATGCGTTGCCGTTACCCAGACTATCAAGGGGCATAACTCAAGTCGATCTTTGTAAGAGTTACTCCTTTTTCGACTGAGATTTTTTGCCATTTATATCCAGCACCTGCAGTCGAGCGTTGGCACCCTTACTGGGTGCTCTTATTTTGTCTAGCACTAAAACTGTTGATAAATCGTCTCGCAACTGAGTACTTCATACAACATGACATATGAGACCCGTCTGGCAAAAGGGAACATGCACTGGTCGCACAGTCTGACTAGGGTCAAAACTGTTTGCTTTCTGTACGTTTTCTTGTATCCTGACTACCATTCTACATTGCTTAATTATATTTTTTAAAGGACCAATGGTTAACATTTGCAGATTCAACCTGTTTTTCAAATATTTTTTACAGTGTTCTCAGATGGTCCTTTATCGCATTACGGGTCACAACTATACTTTTAAAGCAATATCTTCTTTTCCACAAGTTTTCCCGCCCTAAAATGACTGTTTTCTCGAAAACAAACAAACAAACAAACAAAACAACCCCTAATAAGTGCAAGCAAATATTTCTTCAACGACTTTTGTTATGAAAATATCTACAAATTTGACAAGTGCTGAAAAGGAAACTACTCTCTACAATAGTTTTTTGCTCACCTGTGTACAACGTGCTCAAGGGTAGCTTTTTTGACCACCCTGAGTCAGTCGTCCGACGTGCGTCGTCCGTCGTCAACAATCTTAAAAACGCCTTCTTTCTCTCAACCAATAGGCCGATTTCAATGAAACTTTGCGAGAATGTTCCTGGAGTGACCCTCTCTCAAAATTGTTCGCAAAATTCTGATTGGTTCATAAATATGGGCGAGGTAGGTTCATAAATATGGGCGAGGTAGGGCGTGGCATTTTTTCACTTTGAAATCTTTGAACTACATCTCCTCCTGAAACACTCGGCCGATTTCAATGGAACTTTACCTGAATGTTCATTTGGTGACCCTTTTCAAAGATTGTTCGCGAAAGTTTGATTGGCATATAAACATGTGCGTGACAGGGCAGAGCTTTTTTTGAGCGCAAAATCTTTAAACGACATCTCCTCCTGAGCCACAGGGCAAACGTGAATGAAACTTTACCTGAATGTTCCTTTGGTTACCCTTTTCAAAAATTGGTCGCGAAATTTTGATTGGCCCATAAATATAGACGTGGCAGGGCGGGGCTTATTTTGAGTCTCCTCAGAAATGAAACCGGAGGGTCGATTTCACTTTGAAATCTTGGAATCAAATCTCCTCTTCAACAATTAGGCAAATGTGAATGAAACGTTGACAGAAAATTACTTGGATGAGTTCCACTGGACCAATAAATTTCAGATGAGCGATTTAGATAAATTCTGGCCTTCTCGTTCAGAATATTCCCATTCGATCAAGATGATCTATCGGACTCCTCACTTGCAAAATGAAGGAGTACAAGCTGTTAAACAAAGAGTCTCGAACTGCCCTTAGTATCGAACCTTGTTATAAATATTCTTATTCAAATTTCAGACCGAAGCAGAGAAGATGATACGCGAGGCTGATCTGAATAAGGATGGGAAGGTCGATTATAAAGGTATTTGAGCCTGAGCGTGGCATTTCCAACAATTTCACGCCTGTGCGAGGTACAAACGTTGAGTAGCGTTGACAACGACATAATGCAAAAATAAAATACGCTGACTGCATGAAAATGGATTAAGACCTTATCTATATATATACTGCATGGTAAAGATTCTGGTAAGACTGTGCGGCTATACAGGCTGGCTAGAAGCTTTGCTTTGCCCCCATTTGAAATTGTTTGAAATGTCACGAACAAGCTCATTTATAATATGATGGCGTTAAAAGTAGTGTTGGGAAATCGGTTTAAAATCACAATCGGTTTTTATTTGGAAGAGTAAATCAACTGATGATCGATTGTACATTCGATCTCTTAGAAATTAATACAGCACTCCCATCATCATTCCTTTGAAGAATAGAATGTGAAAGTTGACTTCAATACTTTTTTGTACCAATTGAATGGCTCGGTATGAAACAGTTGTAACTGCCTATAAACATATAGGCAGTTACTTCTGTTTCACGAAGCCACCAAACTGATGCCGGTTTTGAAAACAATATAAAATGACTTTCATTTATGTGTTAGGAACTGATTAATCGATTATGAAATTTCTTAGTCGATTATCTCGATTGGAAGCCCAAACCAACTGAATATCGGTTATAATCGATTAATCTGCCGATCACTAGTTAAAAGCATATGTGAAATAAGAAGAAATTACATAGAACTTTATCGCAATGAAATTCGTATGCAATATGTTTTACTGTGGACACGTATAGCTCCTCTCATTTGTTATATTCAGCGTCAACTTTAACGTTACGTTGATGCTTTTGACGCAACATAACCCACGTGCTATATAAATGCTTCACTTTCAGTGAACTGAATATTCACAACGTCAATGTCATTACTTGTTTAGTATAATGAATATGATTTCGTTGGTGTGTCCATGAATAAAGTCTGATGGGGGTACCTTTTGTTTTTAACTTCCCCTCCTTTATTCATAGACACATCAACGCGAAACTGAGACCATTTTATAAATATGCACCACTCTATCCACGTTTCTATCTGCCTCTATGCTGGATTTCCAGTCTTTTCTAGTGTAGGTCTCTTTCTGTAGCTCACCCATGCAGAATGTGCTTCTTTTTATTAGTGATGATATCAATGATATCAATAAATTCTCTCTTTATCTCTTAAAAAACGATTGTTAAACCTGTTTTCCTGTTATTTTTCAGAGTTTAAAGCCATCCTAAATGCAAGATAAGAGATTGTTTGCTGAAAACGTTTCGCTTAACAGTCACCGACGTTTGAACATATTGTGTTGTTCATATTTGAATGATGGAACCCTTTAACCCCTATTGGCCGAAGACCACTGGGGCAATTGTCTTGTCATTGCGCTGTGTCCGTCGTTCGCAACTACGTGCGTTCAGTTGAAAACTTTTTTTCTTCTCCTCAGAAGCAACTGGTTGAATTTCACCAAAATTTTAACGGGAACGATTCTTTGGTCTGTCTAAGCTGTTCACGAAATTTTGATTTTATGGAATAAATTGGCTTTAATGGGCGTGGCTAGTTTCCATATATGTTGAATAGTGACTTTTCTCAGAACCTTACGAATAGATATCAACAATTACCTTGGATCGACCTTTGGGTGATCTTTTATCAGACAGACTACATAAGATAATTGCGATCGGAATAAAACCGGTGGAGGTCATTTCTGTACATTTTATCAAGTGGAAACTATAAAAAACCTTTTTATCTTATATCTATACAAATATCCGGGAGATAACACACCATATGATATTTTTATGATATCACATGGAAATTTTTAGAACAATGACATAATGCGCTTATTTTTAGAAACTCGCATTTCTGTTAGAAACATCAATGAAAACAAGGAAAATAGAGGTTTATAAGATAAATATAATACGTACAATACGTACTTATTGTATTGTATGAAAAAATCTAACTCGGTTGTGGTAACTGATAATTGTCTCGGCTGAGCCTCGACAATTATCAATTCCCCCAACCTCGTTAGATATTTTTTACCATACAAAACACTTAATACGTTTTATCTTTCTCCCGAAACCTTGATGATAGATATCATTCAAATTTCAGTGGAATGGTCATAGGGTGATCCTGTAAAAGACTGCCGAAAATATTGTGATTAAGGTAGTGGAACCGTATTAGTTCCGCAACGTTTCGGATCTCAGTATCTTTCACAATGTTGACCGAGGTTTCCCAATGAAAATCATTAGGAAATCTCGGTTAACAATGTTAAAGTTCTTTACTTCCGAAACGCTGTTGAACTATTACGGGTCCACTACCTTAAATGAATTTAAGGGAAGATATCATTTTTGGATATGTTATATACTTTGAGAATCAATTTCTCAGAAACTAAATGGTCGGCATCGACCAAGTTTCGTCGGAATTGTCATTGTGCGATTTTTTATCAACCTACAACGAATTTTGGAGATCATCAAAAATATGACTTTCATGGGTGGAGGTCGTTTTCGTACAATTATAAATCTTCTGAGATAGAGTTGAAATAAGCTGAAACGTAGTAGGTGAGTTGCTCATTTAGTTCTGTTAAATTATTTTCATTCTCAAATAATAATTATCAGGAGATTGTGGCCTATTGAGAAAATCAGGCGCTCGAGAACTTCTAGTTATGTAATTACGTGATTTTTTCGGTTGTAAATAACGACTTTCGTCAACTACACTAAATTTTATATGCAATAAATAGTCTTCAACAATGTTAAATCAGAAATGTTTTGTTGATAAATTTATTCACATTTAAAATGTGTTAGCGTGATATTATTGAAAATATGAATTGTTTGTTTCCCATTCATGCTTAAATTGTGCTCCAACCTGCGAATATGTCTTCAACCCACTTCACTGCGATGGTGTCCAGGTTACTTAAATTAACTTTGCTTCTCTTACATTGGAAATTATTAAAGATGTCACATAGAGGGTACATTTAGATACCATACAGCCTTTCTTTAGTAAAATTGGGTTTCCAATGTGCGTCTAAACCTATGTAGAAATGGCTTTGGTCAAATTTGGGAAAATCAAACTGTTGAAAATGAACAAAAGTTTTTATGTGAATATGTTTAGCGGTTAAAAGACCAATATATACAAGAATGGGGAGCTAGTTGTGCGGAAAATATAAAATTGAATTATTACTGTGGCTTCAAAAACTCTTTTGGACAGGAGCAATATCTGTCATCCATTGATGTAAATAAATTTAGATCATGTCTTTCCTCATTTAGAAGTGCTTCGCGCCCACTTATGATCGAAAAGGGGAGACACTATGGCATAACCAGAGAATATCGATTTTGTATCTTTTGTGATTCACATGTTGAGGACGAAATACATTTCGTGTTAATATGTCCCCTGTATAATGATTTGAGAAAGGATTACATTGACTCGAAATATACAAATGTTTTAAATATAACATCGTTTAATAAGCTAATGTCATCAAAAAATGAAAACAACGATCCGAAATTTAGCTATGTTTATCTTTTATGCGCTAGAAAAAAGAAAACTATATCTGGAATCACAAGAAGTTTAAATACATCTCTAAATACACTGTGTCTTTTTAGGACTAAAATGGCCAAACAAATTATTTATGCATGTATTCATCTACAGATGAATAACTATGAATTGATTTGTTTGACTGAATTTCAGATTGTCTTACTTTTTGACTTTTTGATTTTTCATGTTTATGTTGATTGCCATATATTTTGTACACTTACACATTTTGTTTGTATTATTAAATGTATTTATATGTGTATGGGCCGTTGGCCTTATAATACAAATAAAATTTGGAATTTGGAATTAGTGGATCTGCCCTGCGTTCAGGATCACCAAACGGTGCAAACAGTTTTCAAATTGCACCCGCTTTGCACGTGCACATGCGTGCAAAGCGGGGTGCTATTGGAAAACTGTTTGCACCATTTGGTGATCCTGAACGCAGGACTGGAATAAAAAATTTAGATAATGTTTTATGGAATGCCTTGATGATCCCTGTGTGTCTGACGGAAGTATTGAAAATGGAGCAAATATGAAAGCTTCTGTGGTTGAACGGAAAACAAAACAAACCGTCCGATAGTTCAAGATGAAATGTCCGCCAAAAGTTTTATAATATTCTTACCTGCTTACGCACCTGTATGCAAAGCAGAGAACCAATAAACACGTTTTGTTATCCTAAACGCAGAATAGGAAATATCCTACGAATTTTGCTATTTAAGCTTTATTCAAACTTGTATACGACAAAGTGACTTGTTTCCCTACTACGGATTTTCATTAATTGCCACTTCAGTACATTTTGACATACCAGAATTCATTTCTTACTCGTCTTTTTTTTTTAAAAAAAATCTTAAGTATTGCCATAACCTGGCTGTCTACGTCGGGGCTGTTGTCGTCGGCGATGTGCGAAAATAGTGACTTCAGAGCCTGTGAGTGACATTTCAAATACATGTAATTTCATACGTGTGTGATGCGACAGACAATGGGCGTTCTGGGCAATCAAATAGTACATAAAAAATATATCTTGATACTGTGAACCGCGACATTAGTTCAATAGCCATCTATTGAGCTCGTAGTGAAGACTCTGATCAGACTGTTCGGATGCATAGACCGATTACAGTCTTACTATAACGCATATGTGGACTTGTTAGAAATATCGCGCATATGCTCATTTTCTATAACACTTTTCAGTTTTTTTGTTTTTTTTTTTTTGGGGGGGGGGGGGATAAAGGTAGACAATCATGTTGATAAACTCACTGCCTAACCAGTGATAATCAAAAAAATATATACCCCGCTTTCGTTCATTTCATCCTATTTGCCGCCATCTAAGCGGGGCAAAATAAAATGACTGGCGTCACCATGAACGTTTCATAGCTCAATCACTTGCAAAATGATGCAATTTTAGAAAATTTGTGTTTTCATATTTTGTTTCATTTTCGCATTAAAGAAATAAAATAATCGTTTGTTTTTCGAGTAACATCGATTGATATTTCAATTCGTGAACAGCAAATTTGTTTGTTGTTCACCCATTGAAATGTAGATCGATCGTACACTGAAACAAACAATTATCCTCTATTTAAAATACCTCTGGTAAATTACTATTTTAGTGATTTTATGTCACTGACCATTATTGAGTATGTGTTTTTGATTTCATTGTATATTTGTGCAGCTTAATTCTTTCTACATTTTTGGTAATGAATTGTTGAAAATAATTGTAAATGTCTCATCATTAAAAGACAAAAAATACAAAAGTAGTCGTTTTCGTCTTAAAAATATTTCTTCTCAGTCCCAAAGCCAGGAATGTCAAAAGACGTTGCTTTCCCTCCAAAATCCAATATTCTTAACAGTTTTTCTGACGTAGACCCTTGCCTAAAATTGAAACGCTAAATTTCAAGAATTTTGACGATTTTTCGCTAAAATTCGGGTCATATAATAAACAGAATATGAAATTTGTGCTCATAAAATACAGAATTTATTAAACTCGTCATCTAAAACAGATAAAAACTCGGCGCAGCCTCGTTTTTATCTGTTTATAGATGACTCGTTTAATAAATTTAGTATTCAATGACCACTCATTCAATATCCTCTATTTATATTCTTCTCTAAAATAATTGGGCAGTAATCAACCAAATTTCACATGAATAATTCTGAGGGAATAGTGTTCAGATATCGATATCAGATAAAGACCAAGATGATAACATGGGCTCAATCATAGGCGTATCTAGGACGGTGAAATTTGTACGCACTCAGAAGGCGAAAAACAAAAGAATATATAGTATAATTGCGATATGTGGGCTGTGACAAAAGAGGAATGCCCTCCGTCCGCTCCCTTTTCTGTGATTTGGCCTTGGTGAATAATCATAACATCGTTACTACAGCTTATTCAAACTGTAGTTACGATGTTATGATTATTCATCACCGATATTTTTCCACAAATGATTATTTCTTTTACGCACTTGCGTAAATTGCGTAATGGGAGTTACGCCCTTGTCAATGGGCTGGCTCATCAGCGAATAACGGTCCCATATGATTAATTAAAAAAAGTCGTCCTCTCTCAGACTACATGTCAGAATTCAATTAGACTTCACAAGAATAATTCTTAGGACGTGTTCTATCAGGTTTCTTTGTGTGTGTCTTTTGTGATAATAATGTTGCGTCATGGAAAATGGGGGCTTTTTGATGCAATATGTCTTGTTATCATAACTTATTGACAAATTTTAGTGAAATGAAATGTTGCTAATCATATGACTATGGTCATATTTAATCTGCTTGGAAGTATTAGTTCACGTCATGGAAAATGGTGGAAAAATCGAAAAGTACTCGCGCCGAATGTGTGGGCCAATGAAAGAACCAAGATCGATTTCCGTTCCTAAGACCTTTTTAAGCCAAAAGGCAGACATACTACCTCTAGACCAAGGACACCACTGTTGTGTAAAATTGGTGATTTTCTGCTGACAAATAGGTTACATATAGTAACATCGTGAAATTGACATTCAGTTTTATCAAGACCGTTCTAAAGCGTCCTTTAAGCACTTCATTCATTCATTCCAAACACTTAAACCATTCAAAAGGGCTCCAAATTACTAAAATGTGATATCAATAACTACATTCAATATAAATATAGCTAGAAAAAAATCGCGATTTCACGGACATAATTTGAGTTTTAAGCGCCTGAATGATTGCTGAATAAATAGGAAGCTATCTAAAGAAGCTGAATTGATATTTTTCCTAAAGAGGAGAAATAAATAATGCTAATTTTATTAATCCTTAACACGATTTGCGATAGTGGATTATCCCCCACCCCATCCCCTTTGATATCACTCTAACTCACACATCACGCTCATGCAATTTCATTCAAAATCATTCACCTTGTCGGTTTCTCGATGTTTTTAACTGTATTTCTGAGCTAAATTCTTTGATTGCAATTAAATCATGAAATTTCATTCACCAGCAGGGCCTAACTGCCAATGGTGCAATACTGGCTATCTTGGGCCTCTTCGTCTCATAAACCTACATATATTTTTACATTTCTAATAAAGGTTTACCCGGTAAAATAGCATATAACTTTTTAATGGTATATGAATTGAATACAAAATAAATTATGAAATCCCGACCCCAACCCTACTTCCCACCCCAAATAATAGATGCTTACATTTACAAAGTCTTAGCCATACATAGTACGAAACTTTCAAACAAGCGGAGTCGATGTCTTCGACTATGAACACCACCCCCTCGTTAGATCAATAAAGCAGAAATTAAAGCAATCTACCGAAAAAGCAGCAGCGACGCATCCTACTAATCAGAAGTAAAATAATTGCAAACCAACCAGGTCTGTGGACGCTTGGCCCTGTTTTACTAAACATCTTACGATATTTTTTGTGAAAATCAAAATTAAAGTTGCTTCTACAGTATGTAGACGCATGTTTTGGAAAAGAGCCTCACTGACAATTTCCTTGTTATAACTTAGAGGTCATTTTCGGCTCAATCATGGTTCATCATGGACCTAGAAAGTACCATGTCTTTAAGAAGGTACTTAAGCTATATGCTAGCTATGAATGAAGTTGGCAGGCTATACTCTGTCTCGAGACTTCTCCAACTGATCTGAATTGCGTGTCATATTTAGATTAATTGTGAAATTCCGTAAAACAAGGGTATAAAGAGCAACATAGATACCAGAAGCCACGTTAACACCAGATCAACTTTCTTGCTCAAACCAAAAGAAAGTAATACATTTCTGTGATTTTGGGGGAACCAAAACGATAACTTTCAAATTTCCTTCGTTAGGAATTTCGAGGTAAGCGATTTATCCTTTCACAGAACAAGATGCAAGTAAAAGTAATTCATCGACGACCTTTTTAGCTCACCTGCGCTCAAAGTGCTCATTTGAGCTATTGTTGTCCCCATATTTGACCCGCGTCTGTTCGTCGTCCGTCAACAATTTCTTTAAACGCCATCTCCTCCTTAACTACTGGGCCAATTTAAACAAAATTTTCCAGCAAAGTTTCAAGTTAGGCCTCTTTGAAAATGATAAGAATAATTGAATCGATTAAAAACTCTTGTTGATAATGAAAATCTTCAAAATTCTTCTTCTTTTGAACCAGGAGCTATTCTGCCTTGAAATTCGGCATTGATTATCCGCTGACAGCCTTTATAGTTAGCATTCCTTAAGTTCATTTATAATATGACCTACGTCGTGAGAGTGAAATAACCCCGTTGAATATTTTTGATATTACACGAGTGTTTATTACACTAGTGGAATAACTATGCAAATGAGCTATAAACGAATAGCAACGCTAATTTGTAACCGCGAAAATAACGCCATAATGTGTATATTTTGACGTCAGTTTTAAACGGCGTTATAAGTTACGCGGAAAATTGAAATTTTGAATTTCAATAATTTTGACAATTTTTCGCCACAATTCGGGTCATATTATAAATAGAATATAGAATTCGTGCTCATAAAACACAGAATTTATTAAACTCGTCATCTAAAACAGATAAAAACTCGGCGCAGCCTCGTTTTTATCTGTTTATAGATGACTCGTTTAATAAATTCAGTTTTTCATGACCACTCATTTAATATCCTCTATATATACGTTTATGAAAATAGATTAGCCAATGAATTTTGGCCTACAAGGGTAGAGCACTTCAGAGCCATAAGGCTGATAGCCTGTTTGTCTTACTGTTCACATGTATTTGTGAAAATGACTAAAATCACTAGACTAGTGGAGGTGTTATAAACCGCTTTGGAATATCGATCCGTTTTGGAATTTCTTGGTATTCCAAATCGGTTCGATCCGTCTCAAGACGGTTCATCTATTTCTACCCTTAATTAGTGCTTAACAAATCCAGTGAAATGATAAGTTTATTGTGTATCTCTTTATCCCCCTAGGGGGTTAATCACTATGTTTATTCCAAGTATGACAGTTAACCATTATTGGTCAACTTTACCCAATATACATTGCGCATATACACTACTGTAAATAAGTTCTTCTGAATAATATTGAACATTGAAAAATATCAGATTATAAACCTATCACACGCACAAAAAAAAAAAAAATAAAAAAAAATAATAATAATAATAAAAATAATAATTATAATAATAATTATAATAATAATATAATTGAAAAAATGGAAAAGGGAATGTATATGCATAGAAACATTACTTCAGCAAGTTGGAATTAAATAAAAAGATCTGCATTTTTCCCCTTTTACAGTAGTTTGCTTTCACTATTCGGACATTTTAATCGACTTTTATTTCGCAACAAAACTACCAAACTTATTTGCTAATAAGAAATATCGTTCTATCTTTTATCAATGAGGTTTTTTTTTAGCAAGATAGAAATTTAAAGTAGTATTCTGAATGATAATTTCTTACGCTAAGTAATAATTTCAGATAAGTAAATAAATCTTGATCTATCATTTCGAAATTGGTTAATTGTCAAAAAGCATTTTAGAATTATAAATATCTCAATTTTTTAAATTTAGATTTTTATTTTTTTTTAAAAACTTTCACAGGGTGGTTAAATGATGGTTACCCAAATGATCATTCTTGATTAAATAAGGTCAGCAATGTGCATTAAGTTCCGACCCTATTTAGTCTGCACAGTACACTTAGGTATTGACCAAATCATCCTTTTTTGCCCAATATATAAAACTGCTCTTGATACGGAAATCGAATGTAAAAATCAATACAAACCTCTGCTTGTGTGTATCTAGCAACAACATAGAATATACAATGTGATTAAGAAAGGGGCAATCAAGCAATTGATAACCAATTTTATCACCTTCTTCTTTTACCCTTTGTAAACTTTTTTGCAGTTCCCTCTGAATTTATTGTTAACAATTAATGTTCAAAACAATTGAAATGCTCCGAAAATCCAATTTGTTAAAAGATATTTCGAAAGGATTGGAAATAAGATGAGGAAATAATCAGACAGTTATGTCTCGTTTATCAAATTGTTGAACTATGTGTTCGTATGTAAGGGGGAGGGGGCGATGGGTGTTTTGCCAGCTCAATAGGTATACCATAGAACTCTTGTCGGTCTTTTTTAAGTCGTCTTGTTTATTTAAAGTCATTTTCTCTTCAAAAATAAAAGAAATGTCTATTTTCCGATAATTTACCGGAATAATCCTGTAATTTTTCTTTTCAATTAAGCAAATTAGAAGAAAAAAAATCTACGTATTTAATTGAACAATTGCTAGACTAGCGTATTCTTGGGTCTAAAATGAAAAGGAGATAAATTTCAGAAAATTCAAAAGGATTAATCTGAGAACGGGTTCTTCACATTTGAAAATTAAAACTTCGTTTGACTTGAGTTTCATGATGTAACGCAATAGTGGAATTTTTTAGCCCCCAAAGGTGAAAGTATATGGGTATAATATTTTCCGTCTGCCTGTCCGCCTCGACGTCAGTAGACCCTATGTCTGTCCGTCCGAGGTCATGGTATAAACGCAACTCCTCATACAATTAAGGACGGATTTTGATGCAATTTTCACAGCGTTCCTTGACACATGACCTCGCACATATTCTCGAAATTTGGGGATATTCTACCGGACAAATATTTTGGCAGCAAATTTTGTGACTTTTATAACTCGAGCATCTACAGTTATCCGCCTTGATATTTAAAAAGTTTGCAGTTTTAATATGAAACGCATGCCTAATTTCAGATAAAACAAAATGGAGGAAAGTGAGCGAGAGAGTGAGAGAGAAAGAATAGAGAAAGGAAAAGGAAAGAAAGAGAGAGAGAGAGAGAGAATGGGAGAGAGAGAGTGAGTGAAAGCGAGGGAGAGAGTGACCTGTGACCCGACAATCACCATAAGAAAGTTTAGATTGAATCATTTGTGGACTTCCTCAAATAAATGATGATTGTTTACCGACAGGCGGCCGGGGGGGGGGGGGTCTAGAAATACGCCATAGCTAAATATCTTCTGATCTTCGGTCAGCAGAACTAACAAAATATTTATTTGTAAAACTTCATACCCGAGAATTGGAATAACAGTAAAGACATTTTACACCTAAGGAATAATTATATAGCTTAGCACAAAATTGCAGTTAAAACGTTGTCTCCGGAGCACATCTAAATGGCTTTCTTTAGTTCTTCAAATTAATAAAACATTGAATTACAAAATTATATTTCATACAAACGCCGGGTGCACATCCCAATTAGGCATTCTTAC